>CABHPH010123212.1:0-25970 GCA_902168325.1 Peromyscus nudipes
TTATAGACCATTCAAGAATTATTTTTAGTTGTGAATTCTGATTTATAAACATTTGAAATGTGATATATTTGTTAGTGGGAATGATATATGCCAAATTGGTGACATTTTATTCCCTGTGGTTGATGATACCTTTTCTTTGCAGTGCCTTTTTATTATTAAATCCAGTTCTAGTTGCTTTACTTTTTTCCTGTCCTTAGCTCCTGTATTCTCAGGCTGTGTAGCCATTAACACTGTCCCATTCCAGAACATTTTATCCATAAAGAAGCTAAGTGCCTGTTACCAGTTATTCCACATCTTCTCTTACAGCTCCTATTTCCCTTTCTTGGGGTTAAGTTATATTGCATTGTGTGAATATACCACATTCATCAGTTGGACATTTGAATTGCTTCCACTTGGGCTGTTATGGATGATGCTATTATAAACTTTCATGTATGGGTTACTGTGGATGTGTTTTCAGTTCTCTTAGGTATAAACCTGGGATTAGAATTTCTGAGTCATCCAAAGCAGCTGCGCACTGGTTTTAAGTATCTATAGTAACTTGTTTAGGACTAGTGTCTGTGTTTTTTGTATGCAAGACTGTGTTAGGTTGGCTTAGTCTAGAGCAGTGCTCACACCATGGTCTGTCACAGTGATTCTGAAATATTAAATCCATACAAGTGCTTCTGTCAGTTCAGACCATCTGATGTCTCAGGCTGCAACTCCCCCACTCACCCAACCCCCACTGGCTGACATGGCTCTAAAGTGTAGCCTCAGAAATCCTATTTTGTCTTAAGAAAGTCCAACATCTCTTCACTCATTACCCCACAAAATATAGTTTGTTCTGTGTTGGTTTATTATGTAACTACATCAGTGTACCTGTAGTTAATGTTTGTATATCCTTTGGTTTTTTCCGGTGAGTATTTATGGGGGGAGGGTATAGATTTCTTCTAGGGCAGCAGTTGCTCTCAGCTGCTGGCACATTGCCAAATGGTGACAGGTGCACGTGTGTACACCTGAAATTCATGCTTGCAAATTGTTAAATGTTGCTGCAATTAAGAACTTGAGGCATATTATAGGAGAGTAGAAATTCGGTGCCTTCTATAAATAGCATGAGAAGCAAAGGTTGCTGGGCTGGCTGAATCAATACCCTGAACAGAGCTGGAAGAAACAAAGGCAAAGGCAGACTGGAATCCAAGTGGGTTGTTCAGGTTCTTTGAAAACAGAGCCATTGAGAACGTTAGTGCTTTTAAAATGCACTTTACAAATGAGTCTGCTTAAATGAGGATTGAACCCATACTTCTGGAATTAAAGGAGATATAACTGATCTCAGAATCCACGTTGGCATGGAATTTGTGGTTTACTTTCCTTATGTGAATGATTATTTAGGTTAACTACTACTCAGTTACCTATTTCTCTAAAATCCATAACATCATTATAGCCCTGGAATTAACAACTACTCCTATAAAGAGGAACTCTGTGGGGCCTCCACCCCATGTTGCATATACCTGAATTTATCGGCTTTCTAGAGCACTAAAGGAGTTTAATAGATAACTTGTCAGTGCTCTGGTTTCTATTAACTAAGTTGTATTTGAGAAAGATAGGGAGTAGCAGTGAAGCATTTTTATGATTTGAAGGCTTCTGTTCTAAAGAAAGTAGTGACTCATGGAGGTTTCAGGCAGGTCACAGGATGGGTACACTTGCTAATGCTTGTTATCACTGTGGTGGCTTCACCTAGTGCTTTAACAGATGACTCTACCTGAATTCTACGTGATTTCAAGGAAGATGTCAAACACAGAGCCAGGTACACTTTGCTCACTGACAGTTGTTTTAAGGGTAAAATTACATTAGTTGATTATTTGGCATTTCATTTTGGTTTCTCTTTGGCTATAATTCTTTCTGTAAATTGGTTCCTATAATGTATTTGGTAGATGTTCAAAGGCAATCAATCATTCGCTGGGTTCTGTTCGTGTGTCAGATATTGGTGATTCATTGCTGAACAGCTGGTGACTTAACTCTAGGAAATTTAGAGACTTTTGAGGAGTGCAGGCAATTACATTAGGGTAAAACTGCAAAAGAGTAAACTTACAGGTTGCCATAGAAGTACCCAATCTACTCTTAGGGGCTCAGGGTGACATTTCAGGTGTGACTAGGAAGGTAGGAAGTTATACTGGTGTGTAGGCAGTGGCCAGTGGAGAGTACACAGGTGTATCAATGTGGGCAGTGACTGTTTGGGAATAGGGATTGGAAAGTGACAGAGCAGCTAGACAGGTGGCGTAAGTTGTGGCCCCAGAAGTATTTCTTTCCCTCATTCCCTCCTTTCTTCTTCCTGTTTCTCTCTTTCTAGCTAACCCTCTCCTCTCTTGTTTTCTCTTTGCTTCTTTTGGGGCTGGAGGGTTAGAGACAGTGTTTCTGTGTAACAGCCCTGGCTGTCCTAGAACTCATTATGTATGATGAGGCTGTCCTCGAACTCACAGAGATCTGCCTGCCTCTGCCTCCTGAGTGCTGGGATTAAAGGCGTGCGTCACCACCAGCCTCCTCTTTGCTTTTTGACAAAGTCTTGCCACATGGCCCAGGCTGGCCTTATTCTCTTAGTTCTCCAGAGTCTCCCAGTCATCCAGCCTCAGTGTCCCAAGTGCTGGAGTTACAGGAGTGTGCTGCAATACCTCACTCAGAATTTCTTCACATGGGAGGAGTTACAGTCTGGTTGAAAGGGAGCACAGTAATGTGTACTAGTCAAGTTGTTACATGATTTTTTTGGGGGGGGTAATTTTGAGATCTTGTGAGTTAAGGAGGAGAAGGCTAAATTTAGCTCCCATCTTTGGAGCCACCAAGTAGCCTGTGCAGAATTGTGAAGGAAAAGCTTGGTAAGGTGAAACAATGGATAGAATCCCAATGCCAATCCTACAGAGGAGTGAGAGGTGGGAAGATAGGCATTAAAAAAAAAGTTGTAGAGGCTGGAGAGATGGCAGCTCTTCCAGAGGATACTGTTTCAATTCCCAGCACCCACATGGCAACTCACAACTGTCTGTAACTCCAGTTCCCCCACATAGACATATGACAGGCCGAATATCAATACACATAAAATAAAAATAAATGAATTGGATTTTTTTTGTTTTGTTTTGTTTTTCGAGACAGGGTTTCTCTGTGTAGCTTTGCGCCTTTCCTGGATCTCGCTCTGTAGACCAGGCTGGCCTCGAACTCACAGAGATCCTCCTGGCTCTGCCTCCCGAGTGCTGGGATTAAAGGCGTGCGCCACCAGCGCCCAGCTGAATTGGATTTTTTTTTGTTTGTTGTTGTTGTTTGAAGACCTAAGTGTGTTTTTGAAAATTATGTTCTGCCAGAGAGCTAGCATAGAACCAAACACGATCAGCCAAAAAAAAAAAAAAAGAAAGAAAGAAAGTCAATGAAATGATTTTTCTAATGATCCTCTGCTGTATTCGTAGACCAGAGCCTACCATAATTATCATCAGAGAGGCTTCACCCAACAACTGATGGGAGCAATACAGAAACCCACAGTCAAACATTAGGCGGAGCTCAAGGAATCTTGCCAAAGAGGGGGAGGAAGGATTGTAGGAACCAGAGGGTGTCAAGGGCACCATAAGAAATTGGCCCACAGAATCAGCTAACCCAGGTTCATAGGGCCTCACAGAGACTGAACTGACAATTGGGGACCCTGTATGGATATGAGCTAGGTCCTCTGCATATATGTCATGGTTGTGTAGCTTGGTGTTCTTGTAGAACTCCTGACAGTGGGAGCCAGGGCTGTCTCTGGCTCTTTTGCCTGCTTTTGGGATCCTTTTCCTCCTACTGGGTTGCCTCATCCAGCCTTAATATGAGGAGATGTGCCTAAACTTATTATAACTTGATGTTGTAACTGGGAGGCCTGCCCTTTTCTGAAGGGAAATGGAGGAGGAGTTGGATCTGGAGGAGAGATGGGGGACAGGGGAGGGAGGCTAGGAGGAGAGAAGGGGGAACTATGGTTGGGATGCAGTGTATGAGAGACGAATAATTTAAAAAGAAAATTGTGTTTTGGACTTTACTTCTCAGGCAGTGGGGACCATTTGTGGGCTTTTAAGCATAGAGTGATAATCAGTTTAAAGAGATGGTTTGGTAACCCAATCAAAATGACTGTAGGGAACTGCTTAGGAAACTGTAATAATCCAGATGTGGGGTGATGGTGGCTTGGGTAGAGAGTGAAGAAAAGAACCAGTTGCACTAATTGATTTATTAGATGTGGTAGAAAAATTGAGGTGAATCAAGGATAAGGCTGTGAGTATGGATAGCCAAAATAGGAAGAGGATTAAGCTTGCGGGGAACGTGCTGAGTGGAGTTTTAATGTGTTGAATTTTAGGTGTCTGTCAAACATCCAGGAAGAAATATCTGTTAAACAGATGCACTCAGTGCCCCAAAGAGGAATCTGGACATAGACTTTGGAATTAATGAATACTTAAGGCAGTACTGTGGGGGTATTGTGTTCCCCAAAATAATTGTGACAGTGGAGTTGCTTAGAGAGTAGAGCAAGGAAAGTACCCAGTATGAATCCTTGAGAAGACAATGGCTATGAGGTTTAAATAATAACTTTTATCTTAGGTTTTGTCCAGGATGTTTTGATGATTTCATGGTGTTGTCCTCTGGATATGACTTGCTTGAAATCAGGACCGCTCTGATGACACAGGGCTCTGGAGATCCTCCTGGAAGGGGAGAAGGACTCTGAAGGCCCTAGAGCCTCTCCCCTCCCTGGGGGTAGACTCTTGAGCAGTACAGCTACAGGTAAATTGCTTTATGTGCCTGTAAGTAACCCCACTTAAACCAATTAGTTTACGAAACTAGACTTGGGTAGGATAATTTCTGATTTGTTGTTGCCTTCTCTGTCTGGAGTGAACAGAATTAGACTTAGGAGAAGTCGTGCAACACTTCATGCTTAAAGCAGCTGGATATAAACCAAGGTCAGTTTGGGACGAACACTGCTTTTCTCCTTTGAGGGATGAAACATGCAATGGGGACGAAGATGTTTGAGGATTGAGCATCTGAGGGGGTATAGAGTGGTGTCCCTTCTTCACGTGGTACACAGTGGTGTCCCTTCTTGCTGCAGTAATAGCCCCTGCCGAGAGTGATTCAGACATGCAGATGAAGGTGGGAAATCCAGATGGGTCCTTTGCCTCTGTGTCAGGCCTCTTGACGTCAAACATGGGGATGTCTCAGATGGCTGGTGGACCAGAGATAATGAAAGTGCTTAGCACATGTGGGATGGGATTCTAAGGAAGTGATGGCACCAGTTGCATTGCTTTGGCTATGGATGATGGTGACAAGGTGTGGAACTGAGGCTCAGCTGTCCGCCGGAAAGAGCTTGCTCCTGAGATGGGGAATCAGCAGGAACACAGGTTGATCTGGTGGTACATTAGATGAAGTTGAAATAAACCGTTTCTTAAGCTAGGCGTGAATAAGAAAGAATTTACACATTAGATATGCTGAAGAGCTCCTCCTGGGATCCAAAAACTCGGAATACACAGGTCAGCATTTTGGGGTAGAGGTAAAGGAGGCACAGCTCCCCACTGTCACTCTCAGCAGAACAAGGAATTTGCGTAGAGCTTTAGGGCCCTTAGCTTAGACCAAACTAGTATTCATGGCTATGATGCTGAAAATAATTTTAGGATTAGCCAGCATGAAGCAAAGTTGGAGATTGTTTCAAAATAGTTTGGTAGAAGTTTAAGAGAATTGGGAGAAAAAGGTGTTCAGAAGAAAGTCAAAAGTGGACAGGGCTCTTCAAGGGAGAGTTGCAGCTCATTGTTTTTACAGTGCTTACATATAGGATTATGGGGAGGCTTAAAGGCACTGTCTTATTTATTCCTGAATGGTTCCTGAGGGATACCTGATATAATTGCAGTCAACAACGTAAAGTCTAGCCTCCAGGGATACTGGGAGGAGGCATATTTTTACTGTTAACAGCAGTGTCTGGGGAAAGGGATGAGACCTTACCCGAGGTCACATGGACTTAGCCTTGGCTCACTGTTATTTTAACATAAAATATCTGTATATGAAAGAAATCTCAAATTGTGCAGGAATACTTGGCTTCCCTGATGGCAAGAGCCGTTAATCAGACTCTGGGATGACAGGGTCCTTTCCTCTCATGTCCCTATTAATTTCTCGGTGTTTCTTTCTTGCCTCAGTGGGAATATTTAACAGTGAAGAGAAAGAAAATGAGGTAAAAATGGTGGTGAGGAAGTGAGCATGACAGAGGCTGTATGTGTGCCCAGTACCTGGACCCAGTAAGAAGACTGTTCACCTGAGAATTAAGAAGGAAGCTAACCAAGCAGGAACCTTGGTACACATAAGGGGGCTTTGGGGGCTTTGGTGGGGCCCCTGGTGGGTCATGATTTTACAAAGAAGAAAAGGTTCTGAGAGGATCTGTGTGACTTAGCCTTGCATGTGAATTGAGTTAGTAAAATGCTAAAAATGTCAAGCAGAGAGGAGAAAAAGAAAGATAAAAGGTCCTGCTTGGGTCACTCAAAGCAGATATGGAAAGATTTGTGAGTAGCTGGAATAGAATGATTATAACAGAAAGTCCAATGCTGTGCTTCTGGGCTTCGGGCTTTTAAAGCCTGTACAACAGTTCACCAAAAGGATGAAAGAGATACATATGATTCCTACTCTGTCTGCTTCTGAGGAGGAAGATCTGCTGGGTCAGGAACTGTCCTACCCACTGCCTCAATGGAGTGGCCAGGGTTTGTGCAGGTGTGCGCTGTTCAGTCAGGGGAGTTATTGGTCCCTACTAATGTACAGACCATTTAGGCGTGGGTGGATATAGGAGTAGGTGCACCTTGGTTTCAGGTGGTCCCAGGGGCATTATGTAATCTATAGATGGATATGGAGCTAGAGCGGTATGCAGGTGAAAATGATTGCGCTTGTCTCAAGGATGGACATGGTGGAGTTTGCTGTGTACATTTCCTGCCTGGAAGTAGTATATTAGGAGTGGAAATTGTTCCCCCAGATCAGCAGCCAGGTGTGGTCATGGAGAGGTGTTAGGGTGTTCGGTATTATGCCAGTTTGTGGCTTATCAGACCCAGGGAGCCGACTTTAATGGCAGGTACAGCAGAAGAGAGCGTGGTCCCATTTCCTCCTTGGTTCTGGGCCAGGCCATGTAGCATGAGCCAGCCTTATGAGCCCATCCAGTATGGAGAGAGATACAGTGGCCAGAGGTCAGAGTGCCAAGAATAAGCAGCCCAGTGTGTAGCCCTAAATAGGATAAGGTAATATCACCTCTCCAAGGCCCAGGGGACATTGTGCAGGAGGACAGAAAAAAACAAAACAAAACAACAACAACAACAAAAAAACCAGGAACTGAAGGAAGAGATACTAATATAGAACTATGTCTTCCAGGCATGAGATCTGCCATTGCAGTCTTGAAATCGGAGCCTGCACAAGACCTTTCCTTCATGGAAGGGGTCAGGTTACTCATGAGACTCTCCCCTCCCTGAGGAGCTGTAAATTACTTAGAATTGCTGTGGGAGCCACTACAGTGGTATATGCCTTTAATCCCACCTATTCAGTAGGCAGAGGCCAGCATAGTCTACATAGTGAGTTCAGGATGACCATGGCTACATAGAGAGACCCTGTCTCAAAAAAGCAAACTAACCAAAACAAAATAGAACAATGCTGTGGGGAGGTAATTGTGTTGGTGGTGTAACTGCATGTAAGTTACCCATGCTCCTGTGAGTAACCCCAGTTAAACTCGTTGGTTTGCATTGTTGGACTTGGGTGGAATTATTCCTTTTATCTGTTGTTGCCCTTTCTATATTATCTTTGGTGAATAAAAACTTTACAGGAAAAGTCATACAATACATGGATAGCTCTGAATTCAGAGCCAAGCCATGAAAAGAGTAATTACTTCCAGTTTTGGTTCTGTTACTAAAGCTAAACATGTAGATTCCTTTTATTTATGTATATTTATTACATATTATTTAAAACCCACCTCACTTTTCAAACAGAATAGCTTTTGTTCTCCCTTCTAATTTATAAGAAGAATAATGTCCAGAAATAAAGAAACTAAATCCCTAATTCTGCTGTTGGACAGTTAATTTTGGTTAATTTGGTTGTCTTCCAAATTAACACTCACCACCACCTGCCTGCCCCGCCCCACCCCTTCTCCCCAGTGTGTATTAGTAAAATCTATATGTCTTATGTCTTTTCATTAAAATATTTCCTTGGGCTGGTGAGATGGCTTAGGTGGTAGAGAGATTCCTAATTGTCCTCTGACCCCTATGCACATGCTAGGACATGCATGTGCACTCATAACACACAACACAAATTCACACATAATGTAAGAAATAATAAAACGGTAAATCCTTAAAAATTATTCATTTCCATAAGCATATAATTCTCAATCATTTTTATTATTGCAGAATATTGCTATGTATGCATATAAATATGTACTTAATTGTTTCTCTGATGATAGACATTTAAGTGGCCCTCAGAGTTTAGCTCTTTCAGTTGGCAGTTGATGTCAGTTAATACCCATGTAGTTCTTCAGTGTAATGTCATATTGTCTAGGTAGGAATTTAGATCAAAGACTTTGAACAGTATATTTTTATTATTGAATGCAATTGGATTTTAAAAATTAATTTATTCTTTTAATAAAATATTCAAACAGTACAGTAAGATACCCAGGGAAATCTTACCCCTTCCCCTCTTCTACCTTGGGTTTAATTTCACTCTAACTGTTGCCTATGGCTCCTTGTGTGTTTGTGTGTAGAAGTATATATATATGCAGTGGTAGACTTGAAACTTTAATGTGGTTAATATATTATGCACCCCAATAAACTTATCTGGGGGGCAGAGAACAGAACAGCCACTATATTAAACATAGAGTTTAGGCAGTGGTAGCACACGCCTTTAATCCTAGCCTTCTGGAGACAGTGATCTATCCGTATTGCTATGAGTTCAAAGCCACACTGGAAACCACCAGGCTTGGTGACACATACCTTTAATCTCAGGAAGTGATGGCAGGAAGCGGAAAGGTATATAAGGCACGAGGACCAGGAACTAAGTTTGTTAAGCTTTTAGGTTTTCAGCAGCAGTTCAACTGAGATCCATTTGGATGAGGACTCAGAGGCTTCCAGTTTGAGGAAACAGGATCAGTTGAGAAGTTATCAAGGTGAGGTTAGCTGTGGCTTGTTCTGTTTCTTTGATCTTTCAGCGTTCACCCCAATACCTGGCTCCGGTTTTGTTTTTACTAATAAGACCTTCTAACAATTCGTGCTACACTTTAATATTTTCTTCTTTTTAAGCAGATTAATGCATACATTTGTTCAATAGTATTGCATGTCTGGGCTTGTCCCGTTGGTAGGCTTAGCTGTCTGTGTGAGTATGTGGAACACATGTTTCATCAGCTCATTCTGTTTCACAGATAAAATACTAATGTACTGGCCTGATCAAAATGCATTTGTGTTTTCATTATATAGCCACCAGAACTGTACCTCACCTGTCTCTGCATATAGCACACTTTGATGTAGAGGTGGAATTCAACAGGTGTTCAGAACACCCCAGAAGGTGTTGGTGTGGATGATATTTTTGGCAGGCTGCAGAGATTCCATCCATCAAGGAAGAAACCTCCCTCGGTTGTATCCACAAAGTTAGACTTATTTTACTGTAGCTAGAGTTTTCCTGCCGAGCCCACAGTCAGGACAAATCTCTGTCACCCGCCAGTCTCCAGCTCCCAAGTCCCGCCAGTCTCCGAGCCCACTTATAAAATAAACACACAGACGCTTACATTATTTAAACTGCTTGGCCATTAGCTCAGGCCTATCATTGTCTAGCTCTTACTCTTATATTTAGCCCATTTTTAATAATCTCTACTTTGCCACGTGGCTCGTGGGTTACCGGTACCTTACATCTTCCTTCTCCTTGCCGCGGCTCCAGCCAGTCTCCCCTCTACCTTCCTGTTCCCTCCATTCTCCTCTCTGTTAGTCCCGCCTATACTTCCTGTCTGGCTACCGGCCAATCAGCGCTTTATTGATACAGAGTGATATCCACAGCATTTTACCTTTCGTCAACACTTCCAGAGTCTGGTGACCTTGAACTTCTAGTCCCTACATATTCTGACCCCTGTCAGAATTACAGGATTATACCACCATGACAAGTTCTACATCACTGGGAATGAAACCCAGTGTTTAGTGCATGCTGGGCAAGCACTCCAACTTGGCACAGTTTCGGTCACATCAAAACCCCAAGAATAAGCCCCTCAAAAGTGGGTGTGTACAGAATATTGTTTGTGTCATGACCACATCAGTTGTGAAGTCAGATGTGTTGAGATGGTTCTTGTGGAGATTTTGTACTGGGCTTTGCTTTCCCACACCAGTGTCCATCTGTGTATTTTAGATTACAAGTAAAGCCATGTTGGTATCTAAAATTACTATCATTTCGTTATTTTCACATCTTGGTTTGTATTTACTTTCATCACATCTGATTCTGACGTCATACTGTTGCTACCTATAGTTCATTTCTGTCATAAACGATGGATACCCAAGTGGTTCACCTCCATCCATTTGTGTTCACTGCTGACTCTTAGTTTTCTGACTCTTGGGTCATCTCTCTCTCCTGTTGCTTGGCTTTGGTTCTGCCCTCATTGTATGTGCCCAGTGATGACTTCCCTACTCATTTCCCTCTTTCTCTGCTTTCGACTTGACCTTTCTGAGGCTATGTTGCTTGTAGCCTTGACCTTGTTCTTACCTCCTTTCCTAGTTGCATTTAGTGCTGACCTTTCTTGCCTCCATAGAATGGAAACTCAAGCCCCTTCTGATGCTGGTGTAGTAGCTCAGCTGCTTGATAAGCAGAAAGTTCACTATTTTTAAGGTGCTTCCGATGGTTTTTATAATTAAGCTTTTGGTTAACGAACAAAAGTGGGTTTTATTATGACGTTTTGATGTCACATATAATTATTTAGCCCTACTATTGAGCTCTTTCATGCCTCCCTCCTTGTTGGTCCCTTACTTCTCCTCAAAGAGGCCCACCTACTTTCATGACATATTTTCCATTTCTCCCTCCCCTCTTCCTTTAGATCTCTTTTACTTTCATCTCCCTCATCCCTTGTTTACTTTCCACATAGGAGAAAACGTGAGCTGTTTGAATATATGTCTTTCTGAGTCTGGCTTATTCACTTAGTATAACAGTCTCTAGTTCCATCTGTTTTAGTGCAGATACAGTAATTTCATTTTTCTACAAATGAATGAATTCTGTTATGGACTTTCTTTACCCATTTAGCTGTTGATGAACACCTAAGCTTCACCTTGATACTGCCCTTTGGATGGGGTTTTCAGTTGTAAATGCTCAGCTTAGTGCTCTTAAGAGCTTGAGGTTTCAGCACTGCCCTGCCGCATCCTAAGCAAGCACAGTGCCAGTGTGGTTTGCTTGTGTTACACTAGTGACTGCTCACCGAGTTCGGTGTGCTTGCTAGTCTCCCAGTAGAATGTACAACTACTTGCAGTTCCTTAATTATGGGTGACACCTTTTGGAATGTAATGGAATGTTGGCTACTAGTTTACTTTAAAGTATTTAAAACGTAGTTTTGCTTTTGTCACATTGTACTAAGCAGGAAGCTAAATCTTAGTTATTTTTATGGAGAAAATATCACCTGTAGAAGAAATGCTGCAAAGAAGCTGTATATAGATATATTGCTCATGAAGCTTCTGTAGAGCTTTATTGAGAGTTAATTCAATAATACCCTGGAGTATGCAGTTTGATGCCTTTTCATATAGTCATAAAGCTGCAGCTATCACTGTGATCTAATTTAGAGTGTTTTGCACCCTTCTCTCTCCTCTGCTCCAAAAAGGAAACCCTGGGCTGAGTTACTCCTATTTCCTCCAATCCTAGAGCTAGGTGACCCTCAGTCTACTTTTCTGTGTTTAGAATTGCTTATTCTCGACAACTTCATATACACAGTACATGGTGTGGTGTCTTGGCTGAAGACTTCTTGCCTGTGTAATTTTTATGAAGCCCACTGTAGGGAGTGTGTGCTACATTTGTTCACTCTTTAACTCACTGATGGATAGTTCAGTTTCTCCTCCTTTGCTTTTCCTGACATCAGTCCCAAATAGGATGCTTACCCATTTGGCTTGTGCAAAACTAATTGCAGATTTTGTATAGTTAAATTTGTTGTTTGATTCTGGAATACATTCCTTTTGGGAGGGGGGTTCGAGACAGGGTTTCTCTGTGTAGTTTTGGTGCCTGTCCTGGATCTCGCTCTGTAGACCAGGCTGGCCTCAAACTCACAGAGATCTACCTGCCTCTGCCTTCCGAGTGCTGGGATTAAGGGTGTGAGCTGCCACTGCCTGGCCTGGAATACTTTCTTAATAAATGTGATTCTCTTATGTGTCACTTGAATGTACATTTGTCACTTTGTTCTTTGGCTAATGACATTATTCAGTGTTATATTTCTTTTATACTATGGACCTGATATTAGACCAAAAAAAAAAAATTCAACCGATTTTCTCCCCCCCCCCTTTTTTTTTTTTTTGAGATAAGGTCTCTGTTTAGCCTTGACTGTCCTGGAACTCAAGCTGTAGACCAGGCTTGGTCTCAAACTCACAGAGATCCTCCTGCCTCTGCCTCCTGAGTGCTGGGACTAAAGGTGTGCACCATTATCACCTGGCTCAACTGATTTTCTTATTTGAGTTTAAAATGAGTCCTACATCAGCAGAGACAACTGGCAACATCAGCAACTTATCTGGTCCAGGAACTGCTAAGGACACACAGTGCAGTGCTGGGTGAAGAATCTTCACAGGGAAGAGGAGTGCCCTGAAGATGAAGAACACCGTGGCAGCCGTCAGAAGCTGACAATAACCAAGAGCAGCCACCAGAGCCGATCCTCTTACAGCTACCAAAGGAACCAAAGAACTCGCCATGTGCCTGCCATTCAACAGTCGGTCGGCATTTGAAGCAAACTGGGAAAGAGGAAAAGCTTGATAAATAGTTGCCTCATGGGCTAAGTGAAAATCAAAACCGTTGTCATTTTAAACTACTGTCCTTTCTTACTCTTCACAACAGTGAGCCTGCTCTTGATTGTGATGTATGACAAAAAGTGGATTATATACAGCCACTAGTGACTGCTCAGTGATTGGACTGAGAAGAAACTGCAAAGCATGTCCCAGAGCCAAATTTACACCAAAAGGGGGTCTGGTTATAGTTTGGTGGTCTGGTGCTGATCTGATCATCCCAGCATTGTCATTACATCTGACAGGAATGCTCAGCAGATCAGTGAGATGCACTGAAAACGGCACCTGCTGCAGCCTGCATTGTCCACAGACAGGGTTGAGTCTTTTCCATGATAATGCCCAGGAGGCTGCACCTTCCATAACCAATATTTCAGAAGGTAAAAGAATTGAGCTATGAAGAAAAGCCTCTCTACCATATTCACCTGATTTCTCTCCAACCAGCCACTGTTCAATCATCTCAGTAACTGCAGGATAAATACTTTTGTAGCCAGGAGGATGCAGGAAATACTTCCAACAGTTCTTCAAATCTTGAAGTATGGATTAAAATTTTTTAAATTACATTTTCTTCTGTGTGTTGTGTGTATGGGAGTAACTTGTGTGGTCCTACCCACTCAGTGTTATAATAAAATGTCAGGAACCATCATTATACCTAGAACCATTTGACCTTAATGAGTTATAAATACAGAATAAGCACAAGAAGTTCTGCCAAGCCTGCTGGTAGGAGTTTTGCCTTTGAACACTGATGAGCCCAGACCTGTGATGTATTCTATTTTACTTTTATTCCTTTATTTGTTTATATGTCTACTTGTGTTTATCCATGAGGGCAGATTGCCCTTTGCAGGAACAGTCATCTCCTGGGAGCTAGTCTGTCCCCTCGAGCAATGGAGGACTTCTTTGGACCACGTTGTGGAACCAAACTGAGAAAAGACAAAAAGAGACTACGTCTTGGCTAAGCCACTTAATAGTGTATGTCTCTCGCCTTTTGTCTCAGTTTTAAGTTAAGTCCAAAGGCTGGCTTTTTATCCTAAAGATGGACTCAGGGTTATTTGATCTGTCTTCCTGCTCCCTCAGCATGGCTGCATCCATTCAATCTCTTCTCTTTGTTTCTCTCCATTACTTGTCTTTTTAATTAGTGTGTTGGGACAGGTGGCCAACCTTAGCCTGTAGAGCTGCTGGAGCTGGGGGCTTTCTCCCTTAAAACTCAGTTCCACTATGATCTAAAAGGAATTTGGGCTACTTTAGCAGTTTTAATTTATATGAGCATCTATAATCTACTTTGGTATCATATACATAATATAAAAAGGTAAGTACATGTGGGTAACACATATACATTGTATTGTATTAGTTACTTTCCTGTTGCCTTAATAAAATAGATGGTAAAAGCATCTTAAGAGAGGAAGGAGGAAGGGTTTGTTTAATTTGAGGTTACAGATCATCATGGCAAGGAAGTGTAGAGGAGCAGGAGCTGCTGATAGTGTCTCTTCGGTATCAATGAGAGTAATAAATCACCTCTAGATATACACCCATTCTCTTGTCCTCAGGTAAGGTCTGTTTTTGTGTGTTACAAAACTAGCTTCCACAAAGGATCCATAAATCCTTCCTCGATGAAGATGGGAATCACCTTTCTATGACCAACAGAAATTTGCCATTTATGAAAACCACTTTGCAGTTGAGTTTGGCTCCCTGGAAAACAGGTTCATTACAAAAGCAGCTGGGTAGCTCACAAAGGAAAATGTATGCACTATGATCTGTGTGTTCTTTGAAATCATCTCCAAGGTTCTGTTGGTGAATTTTATTGTGAGGCTGTAAAAAGGTGGAAACTCACCTGAGTATGTTTAAGAACTGGGACCTTGGAGATAACTCACCACCACAGAATACAAGGGAAAGAGATTAGAACACAAAGACAACTTTTCCTTCTTTTCCTACAGTGCTCTGTATTGTCTCAAAGACTGCTAGCCAGAAGCCATGACCAGCTGTAACTGGGAGCACAGAAGTATGAACTAAATAAACCACCATCCCCTGGAACTGTGTGCTAAGCTAGACTTTGATCTTCATCAAGTTCTCCAGGCTCCAGTATCTTACTGTGTAACACAGAATCAGAACCCAGTAATACTGGTGATACAGACACTAGACTAACAATGTGCATCCTTGGTAGACAGTATTTGGCCAGGCCTTCTTGACTTGCGTGGAGTCCATAATTGAAGATAAAATTCCTAATGTGGTTAGCCTGTATGTACTACCTCTTAATTGGAGTGTGACTGAATCTCAGAAAGTCTTGATCTTTAGACTACAGGAGTTCAAGGCCCTTTATATACTTGACAAATAGCAGTCTCAGAATTCTCCTGGTTCTTTCCACTTTTCTTGAATATTGGAGGTGCTTTGCAACCTTTCAGGCTGGGAACACAAAATTAGGTAAGCGCTCCCTTTCTGTTTAGACAAGGTCTCACTGTGCCACATAGGCCAGTTTCAAAACTCTGAATTTTCCTGCCCAACCTCTTTAGTTCAGGCCTTGCATCCTACATCCCCAGCCAGTAGGTCAGTAGGTTTTTTTGTTTTGTTTTTTACAATTTCCTGTTTGAGCTGTAGATTTTTTTGTTGTTGTCCAGCAACAAAATACTTAAGTTTAACAGAAGAATAAAGAAAATAGTGGGCTGGAGAGATGGCTCAGAGGTTAAGAGCACTGGCTGCTCTTCCAGAGGTCCTGAGTTCAATTCCCAGCAACCACATGGTGGCTCACAACCATCCAAAATGATATCTGATGCCCTCTTCTGGCCTGCAGGCATACATGCAGGCAGAACACTGTATACATAAAAAAAAAAAAAAATTGAAAAAAAAAAAGGAAAGGAAAAAAAAATAAAAAAAAAAGAAAGCAAAGAACATAGTAACCAGGACACACTAAAAACACATGGAGGGGGTGGTGAGGGAATAGTTACATGAAAGCATTAAGTTGTCTTGGGAAAAACCTTGACATTTGGGCTCTTATCAGAGTGGCTTTTATTATTTTGCTTTTTGAAACAGGGTTTCTTCATGTTGCCCTGACTGTCCTGGAACTTGCTCTTGTAGACCAGAATGGCCTCGAACTCAGAGATCTGCCTGCTTCTGCCTCCTGAGTGCTGGGATCAAAGGGGTGTGCCACCACTGCCTGGCTCAGAGTATATAATTTTAATACATTTTTTTTTTTCAGATTCAACTTCTAAACCACTGGTGCCATAAAAGGACCTTCCCTGAGATCACCAGATGCTGTTTTTTGTAATGTTAGGGACCAGACTCTGGGCTGTCCTAGACAAGTGCTTTGCTACTAGACTATAGACTTAGCCCTCTTACTTGGTTTTTAAATTAGGACCCATCAACAACCAACCCAGTGTGAATTTTCTAGTGTTTCTGGTGCCTATTTAGGGCATAGTTTATCAGCACTAGTTTCTTCCTTTTTAGGAAGTAGAAGAGTAGCATGGATCAACAAACTTTTCCTGAAGAAAGCCAGAGAAGAAACGTTTAGATATGATGGGTCACATGTAGTCTCATTTTTTGTGGTATGTAGGGTGAATAGGTGGGTATATTTTAAGCCATTGTTTAAAAATATAAAAACCTACATAGCTTGTGGACAGTATATTAATGGGCCATGAACTGAATTTGGTTCTTGAACACTACCTCGCTGTATTAGCATTTCTAGAGGAACAAAACTGATAAGATGAAAAAATACAGAATTTATTAAGCCAGCTGAAGTTAAAGTATTAACAATAGCTGTTTCACACCTGTGATTGAGAACCCAGTAGTTTTTTGGTCCTTGAGGCTTGGTGTGTCAGTGGTTAGAGTCATCCCACAGTGGTTGTCTCACTGGGAAGGCTGTGAACCCAGTAGTTGGTTCATTCCACAAGGCTAGGGTGCCTCAGCAGTCCCAATCCGGCCTCAGAAGGATCCTGGAGAACCCCAGGTCTTAAGTCAACAATAGAAATACTGGTTCTGAAATCAGAGACAGTAGCAGCAGCCGCTGCAGGGTAAATCAACACTCTGACAGGGAGGGCCATGCTTGAAAAAGGAAAGTCAAATGATCTTCCTTCTTCCATGGTCCTTCTTTATGAGGGCTACTGTAAGAAGGTTCTGCCCACACTTGGGGTGGGTCTTTCCATATCAGTAAAGGCAAGCAGGACAGTTCTTGTTGAGGCTCCTACTCAGGATGCGGACTTGTGGCAAGTCAGTTTTAAGATCAACCATCAGAGCCAGGCGGATCTCTGTGAGTTCGGAGGCCAGCCTGGTCTACAGAGCGAGATCCAGGACAGGCACCAAAACTACACAGAGAAACCTTGTCTCAAAAAACCAAACCAAAACAAAACAAAAAAAGATCAACCATCACATTTGCTGCCCCATGACACATTATTATAGCGTGAATGGAAATACAAGAGAGATAAAAACCATAGCATATTATATGAGGGGAGCTTCCTTGCTGAGTGTTTTCTTCAGTGAGCAACAAAATATTGTACAATATAAGTGACCTTGAAGTTTAAAAACCTGTAAACCAGGCTGCAGAGATGCCTCAGTGGTTAAGAATGTTTACTGTTCTTCCAGAGGACCTGAATTCAGTTTCCAGAACCTACATCAGGCATCTTACATCTACCTGCAACCCCACTTCCAGAGGATCTGATGCCTTTTTCTGGTTTGGCACCTACAGCCATGTGGCATATATGTGTACATACACATAACTAAAAATAAAATATAATTTTAAAAAAGACCTTGAAACTAAGTCAATAGAAGCCTCATTAGTTGGGTGTACTCGGACTTTCTCAGAAGAAATGGGTAGTGGTTATTGGCCCCTGTGTCATGAAGCTTTTGATCTCTGATTCCCATGTAGCAATGCCAAAACGTATGAGTAGCTGGAAATTCTTAAGATAATTAGATAGTTCAGAGAAGGAAGCTGCTGAATTCTCATTTTAAATTGGACCCAGGAAAGAGACTTGGATGTCAAGAACTTGGTTAAGCCCTCTAAGACCCATTATGGGATGATGGCAACTTTCTGCCTTTGATAGTCAATGAATCTTTGTTATTATCTCTTAGTTATGTGTACTGGGCATATACTGTCTCAGATTGCCTCGTGTCTTCTCTGAGCTAAGGTAGGAAAGTACTCGAGTGTGAGGGTCTGCCTATTCCTATTTTCAGACAGCATCATCTGATGGTCCACTGGAGTAGATGCCGCAGAATATGATTCTGCTCCAGGACTTGCTGAAAACATGAAGGGTGCTTATGGAAAATCTCAGAGCAGAGCTGTCCTGAGGAACTGCTCACTCCCCTAAGGGAGATCTCATTAAAGAAGATAATCGGGAAAATACATGCAGCCTTCAGTGTTCAGGAGATGGTATAGATAGAATGTGTGTGGGTTAGGCATCGTGCTTATAACTTGTAATCTCCGTACTTAAGAGATTGGAACAGGAGGATTGCTCAGTGATTGAGGCCAGTCTGAGCTCCATAGTGAATTTAGGACAGTATGAACAACCGTGAGGTCTGTCTCCACAAACAAACAAACACATTGGGTTTGGGGTCTACAGGACAGCAGGGATACAGAGGCAGAGATACAGTCTGTTTACAACTCTGAGATCCTGAGTCCTCCTGAGCCCTTTCCATTGTCTGTGCAGTCTTCCTGTTAGCGTCTACTGCCAGGGGGTGTGGCCTAAAGCCGGCAGGTGTTTGGATTCAGTCTTAACAAATGTGCAATTATCAGTAGATCTTTTTCCTTCAGGACAAAGTTGCAGAAAAGAAGCTGCAACTACAAATATTGACTTGATTAGAACTTCGGTGATGTGAAAAGGTTGGAATACTGCAAGTCCAAAGCCAAAGTTATCTTAGGCTACCTTTAGCCTTCTACCCGGAGCCATTTATTGCCTACCTCAGTGTGTAACCTCACAGACCCATGGCTTCTACAAACCTAAGAGTGTTTTCAGACAGCATCAGGTATCTGTATAGCAGAGATTCCCTAGCTTTGCAGTCACCCACCTCTCTGATGTTTCCACCAATGTATTTTAAAATTACCTTGGTTTATGATTTAATTTCTTCTCTTATATAAAACTTCATGGAACTGATTTGGAGTTGGACTGACACTCAGGGTAACATGAGTCCTTGTTTCCAGGACATAGTCCCTCATGTTTGGTTCTAGAATAAACTGTCTCTTACTCTCTTTGAGGTGAGAGTTGTGTTTTTACCTCCATGCCCCCTTTGTTTACAAAAAGTCAGATTTTATTTAGATAAAGACATCCATAAACAATGTCCAAATTAGGTATGGCCTACATATGTGACCTTGGAGATTTCAAGGAGAGGAACCCTGAAGAACATTTACGATGGTGATTTGTTCTGCACTGTAGATCCCCTTCCACAGTCAAGTTACCCAGTTTATAACATCACAAAGTATGGAAGACTGTTACTCTGTTGAGTCCTTGAGGGTGGTAAAGTGAGGAATGTCTTGGGGTTATTAGCAGGCCACTAAGTAGTTTGTTGACCATCCGTGGTAATTTCCTAGTGTTGTCGGCCAGTATTTACAAAGTTGTTCCTTAGTGCTTCATTTTTTTAGACATTTCTTATGTGATCTAGAATTAAAGGAGCATTTAGGCCACTGAGTCACCTTTCTCCATCACCCACGTTTTCCTCTATACCTTTTTAGCTAATGCTAAGTATTGTTTGCCTCAGTATGGTGTGGGTATCTAACTGTTAGACTAGTAAGGCCGTCAGTGGCTTGCTCAGATTTTGTTCAGTGAGGAGGCTCTTTTGGCAGTCAGTGGGAAGCCAGTTTCCAATCTGGATTTCCCTTGCACGTGGAATGCTGTATTTTTGGCTTTAATTACTTCACAGAAAGTAACAAGAAAGCTTTGCTCCATCTGCTTCAGGAGCTCCTGCGTACTGTCCAAGAGTGTTGTCAGCACTGCCCTGAGATCCTCAATAAACTGCAGCACTGAATTAGAGTATTGCAGTTCACAGAGCGGGGAGTGGGTCTTGGCCTTCCAAAAGCTGCACACAAAATCTGTAGCTTTTCTAAACCTCTTTGATTGCCTAGAAAAATCAAGATTTTTCAAGTAACCTGTGGGTTTTTCCTATTTTTTAACTAATTTCTTGTATTTGAATTTTCTATACATGAACTAATTAATATAGATGTGGCAGCTATAGATTATATATTTCTAACACTTTCATTCTTTTGGAGGGGAACAAATAAGGAAATTGGGATCAAGAGAACAAACAAAATTGTCTGTGGAGTTGTGCTGGTATGTGTGTGTGTATGTGTGTGTGTGTATAAGGAATATTCTATTGTCTGTCATTATAGTTGATCATTCTTTATTTGTACACAGAACTTCAGTTCCATACCACATCTGAGGAGAGCCCTCGGGTTTTTTTATTGTTGTTTATTTGGTTTTTCAAGACAGGGTTTCTCCATGTAGCCCTGGCTGTCCTGGAACTCACTCTGTCGACCAGGCTGGCCTTGAACTCACAGAGATCCAACTGCCTCTGCCTCCCGATCACTGGGATTAGAGGTGTGTACCACCACTGCCTGCCTAGAGTCGTCCCTCAGTTTTTTATAATCTCTCACAGTTTAGAATTAGTCCAAGACTTGCTCCACAACTGGCATTGAAATCCAAGTTCTCGAAATTCATGTTTGTTTCCAAAATGTTCATTGTTGGTCCCCACTAGGCACTTACGAAGTTCCTAAGTGTTAGATGTTGCATGCAGTTAATCCTTGGGCAACACAAGGGCTGGGTATAGCCCCTTCTTCTGCACTTGACAATCCAAGCATAACTTTTTTTTTTGGTTTTTCGAGACAGGATTTCTCTGTGTAGATTTGCACCTTTCCTGGAACTCACTGGGTAGTCCAGGTTGGCCTCGAACTCACAGAGATCTGCCTGCCTCTGCTTCCCGACTGCTGGGATTAAAGGAGTGCGCCACCAACGCCCGGCCAAGTATAACTTTTGACTCCCAGCAATAGTAAGAGATGGCTGTCCAATATTATAATAGTGCCCTGTACGGTAATTTTATGCACTTGGAGGTTTATCCTATATATTCAGTCATTTACATTTTTCCCAGCTTCAAGTATTACCATGTTAAAAAAAGTCTGTTTGTTTAAGCTTATATAAAATTTGTTTTTGTTTTTGTTTTTGTTTTTTTTGGTTTTTTTTTTTTGAGACAGAGTTTCTCTGTGTAGCTCTGGCTATCCTAGAATTAACTCTGTAGACCAGGCTGGCCTCCAACTCATCTTCTACCTTGAAAATGCAGAATATATTGTATAATACTTAATCAGTTACTACCCTGCATATAAATGTGTCTAGCAGACTTACCTTGGTCCCAGTGTGTTTATTTTTATGTCTTATTTTGGACTTTGAAAAACCATTTAGAATTAGTGAGTATTAAAGTATACAGAATATCTTTCTTATATTATGAGGTCTATGGAGCTTTTACTATGAAGTACGTTGTAAAATCCATTATCATAAAACAATTTCCCATGGGAAATACTGTCATAATTGAATAATTGAGATTTGTGTACCTGAGGATTTGGTAGAAATATGTTGTAAAAGAAAAATGTAAGTTTTAAAAATAACTTAAAAGAATAAAGCATTAAGTGACCTTAACTTTTTTTTTTACAAGGGGTAGATTCAATCAGTCCCTCACTGTATGCTCCCCACCCCGCTGCATTTCCTGTTAAGGTATGCAGTTTAATAAAAGTCATCAAAGTGGGATATTCTTCAACTTTTCTGTTTCTTGGTCTTCTTCAGGGTCCTCAGGAAAATAAAGGGCATCAGAGTCCCCAAAGCCTGAGCCATCCCCCCAGGTAGATGATACTTCTGAGAAGTCTTTGCTTGGGTCTTTGTCAGAGTCCCCCTGGATTAAGTCAGAAAACCCTTGGATTTACACTTGGCCTGTTGTAGCACTGGCATTGTGTGATAGCAGATTAGTTACCAAGACAGTAGATATACGAAACTGTAATAGGTCGAACCCTGGTGTATTCCCAGGTTTTAGAACAGTTCTTGATACATAATACTTAGAAATAGGTGCTAAGAGAATGTCTCTTAAAGGTGCTTGGGTGTGACCTAAGTTTATACATCATGAGAGTATGATTATAATGGGTTTTGTCTTTAAAGTTACAACCGTTTTGTGCATTAGTGGTGTATCTTGACTTTTCTGATCCTTTGACATGGAAACTGGTTTTAGAAATCAAGCTTTATCTTATAATTCGAAGGAAACTTGTCTCTAGGAATCTGGAGAGTGATGTCTAACTCTGTCCCTCACAAGTAACTGGAGTCCCAGACAAGGCTTTGCATTCTGGTGCTGTTAACACCCCTCCACAAGTAATTGCCTTGACCTACATATCTAAGATGATTTTCCTGACTGATATTGGTGTTAAGCACATGTTTTTATTTTTATATAGTACTTAATATTAAAGTGCATGTAAACATAGAGCTACCTGTATATTAAAATAATTTTGTTTTTACAGGAAGGATGATAAAGACTACGCTTTAAAACAAATAGAAGGAACTGGAATCTCTATGTCAGCATGCAGAGAAATAGCAGTAAGTGAAGTTTTTGTTATTACCATATCAGTTGACATAAGGTCTATGCTGTATTTCCCATCATATGAATTGAAAGCTGATAAATATTTTTCTAAACAAGTATTTACAGAAAAAAATTTTAAGGAGAAGTAAAGATGTCATGAAGTTCTTGCAATGTGCACATATATTTATTTGGGGTAAAATTAATTTCAGTTGTTTATATGAACACCCTCCTCCAATAAATATCACTAATTCTTAAAGTTCCTGTTGTTACTTAATTCTGGTCAATGACAGTCAGTTTTTATATAAAGCTAACAGTTCTCCATGGCAGGAGTGGGATTTATGTCTTCACATACACCAGTTAAAATTAAGGTTCTGTTGTTTTCTTATCGCTGTGTCCATTTTTCTTTCGGAAGCACAGCTTTCCATGTGGTAATTAGAGTCTCCTTACTCCAAAGGAAGCATTCTCATGTTAATACAGTTAGTAGTTATGCATACACTTAAACTAAACATTGCATTGCTGAGATTGCGTTTTTGCCTTTATAAAGCTGTGGCTCTGAGCTATTGAGATGGCTCTGTAGGTAACGGTGCTTACTGCCAAGCTATGTGACCCGAGTTCAGTTCCCAAACCTGCGTGGTAGAATGAAAAATCAGTTCCACTGATTTCCTTCTGACCTTCCTAAAAATGCTGTGATGCAAACACATGCACAATGACAACAAATTTATTATTATTATTATTATTATTATTACTTTTATTATTTCTTTTATGTGTTGGTTTTTGTTTTTATTTTTGTTTTTTTGTTTTTTTTTTTTGAGACAGGGTTTCTCTGTGTAGCTTTGGTGCCTGTCCTGGAACTCCCTCTGTAGATCAGGCTGGCCTCAAACTCACAGAGATCCACCTGGCTCTGCCTCCTGAGTGCTGAGATTAAAGGCTCGCACCACCACAGCCTGGCTGATAATAAATTTTTAAAAAACTGTGGTTCCAAATGTATGTTTCCTGGCTCTATAGTCAGACCTTCATGGGTATGTATCCCAGTCTCTGCCTGTGTTATTTAGTTTTCCTGTCTGTATATAAATGTGACTACTCTAATCTAGAAATACTCATTTAAATAATCACGCTCAGTTCATAGATTCATGCTAATGTATCTTCAAAGGACAGCCATTTGTTGATAGGACATTAAAGTAGGAAAAATGAAGATACACAAATTTGGGTCTCTGAGTCTGAGTATTTTTACACTGCTGGGAAAAGAGACTCATAATTTTTTTTTTTTTTAAGATTTATTTTATTATGTACACAGTGTTCTGTTGGCATGCCAGCAGAGGGCACCAGATCACATTACAGATGGTTGTGAGCCACCATGTGGTTGCTGGGAACTAAACTCAGCACCTCTGGAAGAGCAACCAGGGCTCTTAACCTCTGAGCCATCTCTCCAGCCCCCGAGACTCATAAATCTTAACTATGAATTAGTGAACCTGGTGTTGTGATATAAATATATGGGAAAAGGAAAGAATGCTTGTTGCGTAGACAGTTGGCAAGGGATTTATCTCCATGGTGTCTTCAGCCATAGGACCTAGCCATTTCTCTTGAGCAACCCAGAGCATGGCAGTTGTAGCAGGCCTTCTTCTGGGGCCGAAACAGCACCCAAATAAAGACACAGAGACTTATTATTAGTTATCAATGTTCAGTCTTAGTTTAGGCTTGTCCCACTAGCTCTTATTTTAACCTGTTTCTCTTCATCAGAGTTTTGCCTTGGTGCTTTTTACCTTTCTTTCATTCTATGTGTCCTACTTTGTGTTTGGCTGCCTAGCTGGCCCCAGGCGGCTCCCTTCCTCCCTCCTTCCCTCCCCCCTCCCCTCCCCTCTCCAGCTCCTCCTGTCTCTCTACTGCCTAGCTATTAGCTGTTCAGCTTTTTTTTAGACCAATCAGGTTCCTTAGGCAGGCAGTGCAACACATCTTTACATCATTAACAAAGGCAGCATAAACAAATGTAACACACCTTTACATAGTTAAAGTAATATTCCACAGCAGGCAATAGCCTGTATCATTTTGGAGACCACACACACACACACACACACACACACACACACACACACACACACACGGCACTGGGAGGAGCTTAATCTACTCAAGTAGAGCCACTCCATTAAATAGGGTTTTTAAAATTATATTTTCATGGATAGTATTGCATTACAGCTAACAAACTAAATAACAATACATCTGAGCATCATGACCATAACATTTCAAATGTGAGACTGAAATTTACATTGATCAACTTAGAAGATTAGTTTTGGACTATTTAATTTGACCTTTAATTGCTTATCCAGAGTCCAAAGAGCATAGGCAAATGGCTATAACTGTTTTAACTTTATTCTTTAATAAAACTAAAAAATAGGTTTCTATATGACTTTTTTTATGCATCCTTAGTTTTGGTTAATCCTTCCCTCTATGTCCTGCCACTGTGGCTGGCAGTAGATGATGGCTCAGACCATCTCTAATTTTTTTCCAAAAATACACAGATGTTACATACATCACTATAAGGAGCACAGAGGGCCCCCCAGTGGTCACAAACCTTTGGGACAGCCCTCAGCATGCCAACAAGAGACCTAGAAATATACAAACTCCAAGCAGTGCTCCAGCCACCAAACAAGCCCAGCTAGTAGGCAGCAGTGGCTACTTGTCCACAGCAGCTGTGGAAGGACCGAGGCACTTTTGGCTACGCTCGGCTCCCAGGGTGGAGGCAAGTGTCTCCATCAGTGAATTTCCTACAGATGTGGCTCTGAGAATCTTAAGAGAATTTTACGGTGGAA
The DNA here is from genome assembly GCA_902168325.1 of Peromyscus nudipes. Taxonomy (NCBI): domain Eukaryota; kingdom Metazoa; phylum Chordata; class Mammalia; order Rodentia; family Cricetidae; genus Peromyscus; species Peromyscus nudipes. The sequence goes on from CABHPH010123212.1 coordinate 25,286, forward strand.
TCAGCATGGACCAGTGGAGGAGTATGCAGGGGAAACCAAAACCATTCTCCAGCTAGTTCATTGGGGCAGTTAGCAAGTGGATCATGTGGACTTTGGAGAAGCAGCTGACAGCGGTAAACCATCTGGATCCTTTTGTTTCCCAATTGTGTTCAACCACTCATTCCAGTGTGGCTTCTAAGGTATTTCTCCATGTTAGGTGAATTTCAGTTAACTATTTTTTCCCACTCTTTTTTTTTTTTTTTTTTTTTTTTGGTTTTTCGAGACAGGGTTTCTCTGTGTAGCTTTGCGCCTTTCCTGGATCTCGCTCTGTAGACTAGGCTGGCCTCGAACTCACAGAGATCCGCCTGGCTCTGCCTCCCGAGTGCTGGGATTAAAGGCGTGCACCACCACCGCCTGGCTCCACTCTTTCTTTAATGATTTTTTTTTTTTTAATTTTATGTGCCATAGTGTTTTGCCTGCATTTATGTCTGTACGAGGGTGTCCAATCACATTGAGTTGGATTACAGAAAGTTGTGAGCTGCCATGTGGGTGCTGGGAATTGAACCTGGTTCCTCTGGTAGAGTGACCATTGCTCTTAACAGCTGAGCCATCTCTCCAGCCCAATTTTTCCCACGCTTGACTCTTGAGATAAGATATTTATACATCAGTGATAGTTCATTAAACTCTATTCTACTTACACAGGTCA
>CABHPH010123214.1:0-25074 GCA_902168325.1 Peromyscus nudipes
AAAAAAAAAAAAAAAAGGAAGAAAAGACAACATCTTCAAGAAATGGTGCTGGGAAAACTGGATTGCCATGTGAAGAATGAAATTAGACCCATATCTATCACACCTTACACAAAAATTAGATGGAAGTGGATCAAAGTCCTCAATTTGAAACCGGAAACACTAAAGTTTCTACAAGAAAATACAGGCTGTACCCTCTAAAGATATAAGTAAGGACTTTCTGAACGAGACTCCATTTGCCCAGGAGGCAAGGCCAACAACTGACAGCTAAGACCTCATAAAACTACTAAGGAAACAATCAGCCAAGTGAAGAAGCCGCCCACAGAATGGGAGAGAACCTTTGTCAGCTATGCATCTGACAGAGGATTAATAACCACAATATACAAAGAACTCAGAAGACAAAGAATCAAGGAAACAAATGACCCAATAAGTAGTAGTCAAGGGTCTAAACAGAGAATTCTCAACAGAAGAAATAAAAATGGCCTAGAAACACCTCAAAATGTGTTCACCATCCTAAGCAATCAGAGAAACACAAATTAAAACAACTTTGAGATTTCACCACCCCAGTCAAAATGACTTAGATCATCAAAACATCTGACAACAAATGCTGGCGAGGTCATGGGAAAAGAGTTGGCAGGAAAACTAAAAGTAAATCTACCATATGATTCAGCTACGCCACTCCTGGGATACGCCAAAGGACTTGATCTCCTACTCCACAGATACCTGCTCAGCAATGGTCATGGGTACTCTATTCGCAATAGCCAGGAAATGAAAACAATTTAAATGCCCTTCAACAGATGAATGGACAAGGAAAATGTTGTTCATATACACAAAAGAGTACTATTCAACTGTAAAGAAAAATGAAATCATGAACTTTGCAGGTAAATGGAGAGACCTAAAAAAGATTATATTGAGGTAAATAAACCAGACCAGAAAAACAAATGCTTCATGTTCTCTTATCTGAGGTTCCTAGCTCCAAATCCTCAGATATAAGTATATAACCACAAAAACTAAGAAAGACCACAGAGCAGGGGGTGGGGAAAGGAAAAGCAGGAAAGAGGTGATAACAGGTAGGAAAGGAAGTAACAGGGAGGGGCTTCCACCTGGGGAGGGCAAAAGGGAGAGCAATACAGAAGAAGGATGGACAAGGGACAAATAACACCAAGGCTGTTCGACAAAGCCTCAAGGAATTGTATTACTGTATCTTTACCTAATATACACAACACATATCAAAGGAAGGAGGCCTAGGCAGGAAGATAGATAAGGAGTACTGCTGTGGGATGGTCTGTATGTCAAACATGTTGCTTATTGGTCAATAAATAAAACACTGATTGGCCAGTGGTCAGGCAGGAAGAAGTATAGGCGGGACAAGGAGGAGAGAATTCTGGGAAGTGAAAGGCTGAGCCGGAGACACTGCCAGCCGCCACCATGACAAACAGCATGTGAAGATGTCGGTAAGCCACAAGCAATGTGGCAAGGTATAGATTTATAGAAATGGATTAATTTAAGATGTAAGAACAGTTAGCAAGAAGCCTGCCACGGCCATACAGCTTGTAAGCAATATAAGTCTCTGTGTCTACTTGGTTGGGTCTGAGTGGCTGTGGGACTGGCGGGTGAGAGAGATTTGTCCTGACTGTGGGCCAGGCAGGAAAACTCTAGCTACAGAGTACAAAGCCAGACAGGCTATATAGTGAGAGTTTGTATGAGGGGCAGAGGAGAATGGGAAGCTTGCTAACTAACAGACATTACACTTTGTACACTACAAATGTTTAACACATTTTAATTAGGTACTCTTCAGGAAAAATGGATCTTGATTATAAAAGTAAGCTAAATAGTTTAAATTAGCTACTGGGAAAAATATCAATGTAACAGATAATTTTAGTACTAAAAGAAAAGTCAATGGACAATAATAGAGGCCTACTTTTAATAGAAAATAATTGATAAACAGGTAGACAGACAGGCACACACACACACTCCCTCTCTAACATTGTATATAAGTAAAATCAAGGAAATAGGCTGGAGAAATGACTCAGTGTTTAAGAGGGCTTGCTGTTCTTGCAGAGGACCAGAGTTCAGTTCTCAGCACCCACATCAAACAGGTAACAATTGCCTGTAACTCCAGCCCTGGGGATCTGATGCTATCTTCTGGTTTCTGTGAGCACCCACATGCATGTGTCTCTACACACACACAGATACATACATACATACATACATACATACATACATACATACATACATAGAAATTAAAATTAAATTTAGAATTAAAGAAAAAAATAAGGAGGCCAGAAATAAAACCTAATGAAACTTTTATATTCATTAATTGCATAGCAAAAAGCTAGCATTGTTTTTAGATTTTGACAGAAAAATAGAACTTAAATTTTAGTTCTGAGTAAGTTCATGTAATTATCAGTAGAATTTCAAAAGAGCAGCTTCCACATTATATGTACATTATGACTATCTAACCATAAAGACCAAAAGGATATAGAAAATAAAGAAACAAAATGGGAAGAGACAGAGTTGTAGCCCAGCCTCATAGGCACAAAGTCCTAGGTTTGATTCCTATCACTGCATAAAACCAAGCATGGTGGTACAAGCCTATAATCCCCATCCCTGAGGAGGTGGAGGCACAAGTTCAGGATCTAGGTCAGCCTCGGCTTCTTAGTGAGTTGGAAGCCAGACTGGGCTACATGAGGTCCTATCACCAAAACAAAGCAGGGGTCAGGGAAAGTAAATATGGAAAAACTGAAATCTCAGTACACTGTTGGTAGTGATGAAAAATGGTATAGGCACTACAGGAAACAATACAGCTATTCTTCAAAAACTTTAAACACCAAAGCATAGTGGCACATACTTGTAATCCTAGTACTTAGGATGCTGAGGCAGTAGGATTATGAGTTTGAAGCCAACTTGGACTACAAAATAGTACCTTGCCTCAAAGCAAACAAGTTGAAAACATAATGGAATGACCACTGTTCAGCAATCCCAGAGAACTGAGAGCAGCTATTAGACACTCATGTTCAGTGCAGCATTGTCTACAACTCCACTTCAGTCGTTGTCTGGCAGATGGATGAAGAAAATATACCCTGCCTACATATATAATGAAATATCAGATATGTAGTCTTCAAAATTAGGAAGACATTCTGAGAGATGCTACAACATGGATGAACCATAAGGACACTGTGCTGGGGAAAATAAGTCAGTAAGAAAAGAACATATATTATGACTCTACTAATATGAAGTATATAGAACAATCAAGTTTATAGAGGTAGAAAATATAAAGGAAGTTGTCAGGAGCTAAAGGTGAGAGAAAATTCAATGGATCGAGTTTTAGCATGGAAAGTTCTTGTGATAGATGTGGCAATGGTTACACTAGAATGTATGTATTCAATATCACCAAACTGAAAATGACTGTAACTGTGAATTTTATGTTATATTAACTTTATCACAATTAAATTAAAAACCATGTAAATAGCATGAGAATGTGGGTATGTAAGAACTCACATGGAGATGCTTTTAGGGAAAGAGACTGAAAAGATGAAAAAGAAAAACTCAGGATAATCTGTAAAATACTTTCTCATTTAATTTTTAAGAAATTAATCAATGTAAGTTAAATCAGAAGCAATAGTTCTACACTTAGAGTAGGTGAACACACTCAAGGAGTTTCTTCTACACAGTTCAAGTCTACCTTAGCAGCAGGAGCTATTAAGCATGGTATTACTGTCACACAAGGAATGCAGTTCATAGTGACAGGGGTTAAAAAAATAAGGAATCACAGAATGACCGACGCTTCCTTCTGCTAACTTTTTAAGAGGGTGGGGTGAAGGGCAGGGTCTCATGTATTCCAGACTAGCTTTAGACACATTATGTGGCCAAGAATGATCTTGAACTATTTTGTTTGTTTGTTTTGTTTTGTTGTTTTGTTTGTTCTGTTTTTGCTATTTTCGAGACAGGGTTTCTCTGTGTAACAGTCCTGGATGTCCTGGAACTCGCTCTATAGACCAGGCTGGCCTCGAACTCACAGAGACTCACCTGCCTCTGCCTCCCAAGTGCTGGGGTTAAAGGCATGAGCCCAGCTGATCTTGAATCCTCCTACCTGTCAAGAGCTGGGATTACAGGCATATGCATCCACAGCTAGTTTTGTGTAGTGCTGGGGATGGGACCCAAGGCTTCAGGTATGCTAGGGAAGCATTCTACCAATGAAGCCATTACCTCAGCCCCCTTCTAACTTCCCACTGGCCAAAAGAACGGACAGGGAAGGACATAATTTCAGGCCTGGGAAGAAGAGTAATTCCATCGCACACAGAGAGCGAGGGACAGGAACAGACAGCAGTTGTCATGCACTGTCAGACACTAGCCTGTTGGTAGTTACTATGAACTTGAGTCATATACTTGGTAGTGCATGTAATCTGCATACTATGTGCACAAATTAAGAGCAAATATATGCTTTTAAATCACATACCATAATCAAAATAGAAGGTGCTACCAGGAAGAAGACTATACAACAGAATAGACCCATGAAATCACTTCTCTCAGATAGTAAAAATAAGAAAAGTCCACTTTACAGGATGCTGTTTGACGGAACTGCCTATCACACTGGTACAAATAAGTACAAAAAACAAAAAAAAAAAAAAAAAGGATTTACTTGCTTAAAAAAAAAAAATCAAATGCAAGGACAACAAGATGACAAGTTCCTAGACAGATTAAGGCTAAACAACTACTTTCCACTTCAAGCAGCTCAAGCCTAAAAAACAGTTCAGCAAGCAAGGAACGGTCTGAGCTTTAAGCCAAATTCAGATCTGGCTGGTATAATACCTCATTAACATTCAATCACACACAGTGATACAGAGAGACAAAGACAGACAGACTGACTGAATGAACTTAACATTAAAGCCAAAATACAAAATAAAATGTCTATTTAAGAAGGACTTGATAATCTCGTTACTCACCTCAGAATTTGATAGTGAGTCTTTCACTCGGGGAGACTGAAAGACACAGGAAAAGACGCTTGTTAGCTCAAAACTTAAGATTATTTGTAGTCAGTTTCAAGTAGCAAATTCCAAGACACTGCAAATCATACTGATTACATTCCATTAAATTAACTCATCTAACTTTTCTGAAGAAAAGAAAGCTGTTGTGATATTACTACAGTTGTTCAAGTAGTCCACAATGAACATATCAATATACTTACCGTATTACAGTAAGTTAACAGTTTCAGCCAGGCATGGTGGCTCATGCATATAATCCTAGCACTCAGGAGGCAGAGGCAGGTGCATCTCTGTGAGTTCAAGGCCAGCTTAGTCGACAAACTGAGTTCCAGGCCAGCCAGGGCTACACAGTTGAGACAGAGCCCCCACACACCTACCCCAGCACTGGTCTCAAACAAAATAGAATACACAGAGCAAAACAAAAAGAAAACTTAACAAAATCAGTTTTATAAGCAAACAACCATACTGTGTGAATTCTCAGGTAGTAAAGGTCATACTCAAAAGCCAAAATTCTTTCCATTAATCATAAACGTATGAGTAATGTTTATGTTAATGATTATGTTAATAAACATAATCAAATGTATTATATACCTAAGATCATAGGCCAAATCTCAGTCTTTAAAAGCTAGTTATTTGACATATTTTCAAAGTTCCATTATAGATGTTCTTTCACATCCATGCTTACAGCTGTGTTATCCAGCTACATGTCCACTAAACAGAAAATTGGATAAAATAAATGTGTAAGTATACAATGGAATTTTATTCATGAAGAAAAACAAAAGCATGGCATTTGTAGGAAAATGAGTGAAACTGGAAACCACTGTGACACCAGACACCCCTAGAAAGACAAATACATCCTATGTGATGCCTAGATTTCAACTTTCATTTGTGTTTGCATGGTCAGTGAGTCTAGAAAGAGAATCAGAAGAGTTGAAGACATCTTAAGGGGGAGTGGGGAGAAAATAATGGAAGGTATGTGACATGAAAATTGAACAAGGGATTATTAGAAAGGAGGGAGGAAAGCAGCAGGACACGAGCTGGAAACAAGGAAGGGGAATGGAGGAAGGACAAGAGTGTGATCAAAGCAGGAAGGACCAAGTGTAAACAGAAATGCCATAATGAAACTCACTACTGTGTATACTAACTCTTAAATTAATTTTAAAAATTCTCAAAATAAATAAATATAATAAAACTAAAACTAAACCTATCATATATCCCAGATATACCACTCCTGTGTATACGCATGATGGCATTTAGACCAGAGTACATAGAGATACGTATGCTTCCAGGTTTAAAGCTGCAATACTTACAACAGCCAAGACACAGAACCATTTCATTTTCAAGAAATGGATGAAACTGCAGATGGTGTTAATAAGCAAGACTCAGACAAATGTTATATAATCACATTTTCTGTTATATGAAGAATCTAGGTTGAAAGGGGGAGGGGAAGTAGAGGGAGAGAGAACTAGAAAAGTGACATACACACTACGGCACCCAAGCCAAGTAAGCAGATCAAGAGAAATGGAATGGGGGACACGAAGACAGAGGAGAGACTTTTCCAAGAGGATGCGGGAGGATAATAGTAGGGAAGATAAGAACAAAACAGAATGGTAGATACATATGAAAGCATCACCATGAAACCTATCACCTTACAAATTAACTAAATTTTTCTAACTACAAAATCACAAAATTATTGGTAAGCAATAAGTAAAATTCACCTTGTCTAGCACCTAAAGAAGCAGGAAAGCCCTCCTAATGCCAGTGTGAACAGATACTGAAGCAAACAGAACCAGCATGGACCTCAGAGTTACCAAAGAGATATTATAAACAGTGTCTTGTGGCTATACTACCTATATTTTAAAAACTAAGTAGCAACATGAAAAAAACTAACAAATAAGAAAGGAAACAAAAAGACAGTGATGTGGAGACATGAAAAACAGAGGAATAAATGTCTACATTACTGCAGTGCTTGGCATGAGACAGACTGCACACAGGATGTGCAGCAGATCGGAGAAAGGAATGGTGAGCAAATGTCTTTGTTAGGGTTTCCATTCCAGTTCTAAAGGTTTAGTCCATTAGCTTCACAGTGCTATGCAGGTAGAGATGGTACTGGAGAAGGGGCGGAGAGTTCTACACCTTGATCCACAGACAGCAGAAGCAACTGTCCCTTAAGCAGGGACATTGGGCATGGCTTAAGCATCTATGAGACCTCAAAGCCTGCCTCCACAGTGTCACATTTCCTAATAGTGCTGCTCTCTATGGCCATGCATACGAATGTACGGGGACCATACCTATTCAAACCACCACAGTCAACTTCAAGGACAGCAAAGAAACTATCCACAATTAAGCAAAATAAATGTTTACCATTTGTATCTTTTGCAGGACTTTTCAAAGCTTGATGCTTAATAAATATTTGCCAATTTTCATTGGCAAGGTCTTAAAAAACTTAGTTATACAAAAGAATTAGACTTAAAAATCTACCAGGTAAGTAAAAATGATGAACATCAAGAGTCCTAAGGGGACTGGGCATGGTGGTGCACACCTTTAACCCCAGCATTTGGGAGGCAGAGGCAGGAGAATCTCTATGTGTTCAAGGCCTTCTCTTTATAGAGAGATCCAGGAGAGTCAGATCTATAGAGAAATCTCATCTCAAAAAAAGTCCTAAGAACTCCCATGAGAGTAGATCCCACTAGGCAATGATATAAACATGACCATTATTAAACTCACCAAAAAAAAAAGGGTACTGAGCAGGCAAGGGTATAGATAGTACCCTTAAATACTTGGCATCTACAGACATACATAATTTGGGGTAAGAATGATGAAGCAAAGGAAAAGGAAGACCCCAAGGCACACACACAAACACGGCATATAAGATATAAGATATCCAATATATACCAATTAAAGAAGTCCACTGTTCCTCTCCACGTAAGGGGTAACATGCTTCCAGGACATGGTTTTATGTTACAAGGTCTTCTAGTTCACAATTCTTCTGCAGTGTCTAGCCATTAGTACAATCCCGTTATTGTACTAATGATTCTCCATATCAAGACAGTTTCCACCTCTAAACATGGGTCATTTTCATGTCCTAAATGTCATCGCATTCAGAGAGCATGCCCGTCTAGTTTGCTACTACATACAAGTACCCAGGAAACCATCAGTAGTTCTTGTCTTTTCTCTCTTCCAGCTCACAGACAACTCTAGCTGAAGAGTCTATCCAGTTCACTAACACTTACCCTGAGTTGTGAGATGGCTGCTCTCCCTTCCTCACTTTCCTCATCAAATTCATCATCACTCCACTCCCAGCCTCCGTCCTCTGTCTTATGGAGACGGCCGCTGGAGCCTGGTACTCTCCGAACCTGAGCAAAAGGAAGGCATGAGAAGTATGGTGTTTTGTATACACTGAACAGGAACCTCAATTCTTTTTCCACCTAAATAAAACAGTAACTAGATCATTATTATCCTGGTAAGTGTGCCATAAAAATTCACACCCTCTATCCCTCAATCTGCTCTATCTAATTAGTACTTTAACCACAACCCTCTTTTACTCTTAACCCGAATAATAGTTTTTATGTTAAGGCATAGGTGAAAAATCTAACATGTAATGTCCCAAGACATTTAAAGGAGAAGAAAGAAGGTTTCTCATATACCATAAATAAACCCAAGGTAAAGAATCCATTGTTTTTCAACTTCTTTTCCCTCTTTTGGGTCAGGGTCTCACTGTGTAGCTTTGGCTGGCCTGGAACTTGCATTATAGACCAGGCTGGCCTTGAACCAACATTGATCAGCCTGCCTGTCTCCTCAGTGTTGGGATTAAAGGTGTGCACCACCATATCCAGCTTTAACTCTTTTTTTTTTTTAATTTTCGAGACAGGGTTTCTCTGTGTAGCCCTGGCTGTCCTAGAACTCGCTTTGTAGACCAAGCTGGCCTCAAACTCACAGAGATCCGCCTGCCTCTGCCTCCAAGTACTGGGATTAAAGACCACCACCCAGCCAGTTTCAACTTTTTAATCCAAAATTATAAATTATATTCACAGAGCAGAGATTCAAGAGTTCAGGAGCCTGGCAAGTTTGAACGGGAAAACCAGCAATCTCTTAACCTTCACACACTAAGCAAGGGATGTAGCTCAGCGGTCAGACACTGCTCTAGGACGCAAGAACCTGGGATCAGTGCTCGGTACTGGGGAGGCTTTAATGGACACTGTGGACCAGCCAAAGTGGCATATTCCCAGTGCTTTGGTGGACCAGGCATTCAAAGCCACCTTTGGCAATATGGTAAGTTAAGAGGTTAGCCTGGGCTACGTGAGATCCTGACTCAAAAAAAAACAAGTTTTATATCTTCTTCCTAATATTAGCCTCCTCTGCAAATTTATACTCATCTCTAATAGGTGTTTTTTGTCCCCTGCCCCTTCCTTTTTTTGATCTATTTTAGGAGTTGTCAATGTACAGAATTTTTCTCAATGGAAGATGAAAATTTCACTATAATCAGTGCCCTACTCTTTCCTTAAGGTACATTGTCTTCTTAGTAATCTCCCTACATTCAGAAACAGTAAGGATTCCCCCTCTGGCATCTTTTTTTTTTTTTTTTTTTTTTTTGGTTTTTCGAGACAGGGTTTCTCTGTGTAGCTTTGCGCTAGAACTTGCTTTGTAGACCAGGTTGGCTTCGAACTCACAGAGATCCGCCTGCCTCTACCTCCCCAGTGCTGGGATTAAAGTCGTGAGCCACTGCCTGGCAGGCATCTTCTTAAAGAAGCCTTAACAGAGCCAAAGGATACTTCCTGGATCAGATGACTTCCGATCTCGTGTACTTCCTCCAGTATTGGCATGGTACATTTATTAATGCTAACTATTTTTTCAAATTTTATTTTTTTAATGTGTATGAGCATTTGCCTACATGTGTATCTGTGTACCACTTGTATGCCTGCTGCCCACTGAGGCCAGAAGAAGGTCTTGGATTCCTCTGGAACTGGGATTTACAGACAGTCATGAGCCATCATGTGGGTGCTGGGAATCATACTACATCTTTTGAAAGAGCAGACAGTACTCTTGACCACTGAGCCATCTCCGCAGCCCCTAAAGCCAGACATTTTCTACTTACTTCAATTCTACCTCAAACTCGATTCATGACATGGTTAGGAAAAGGGTTCAACCAGAGAACCTGAGCTAGAACTGACCTGAAAAACCTCCATGTACTAGTTTTCATGGTACAGAAGGTACCAAGCAAGCTTCTAAAGGAGGGAAATCACCCAGAGTCCTATCCAGCTATAACACCTATGAAGCACAACAGCAGCCACCAGTATAGCCCAACAACCCAAAGGGTACACGCAGCACCGACTTCTACACCGTGGTGGTAAACAGCAGCTCTCTAACTGGACTTAAGGTCTGCTCAGTAAGAGGGAAACTATGCCTGGTACTAGAAACCCAAGGCTAATGAAGTCATGGATCTTGGAGAACCTACAATTGTCACTTTTACTACAATCCCTAACTACATTCTAAATATTTATTCTTATACCCATAAATAAGTGTAGCTTTCATCTCCATCAAGGAAACTTCTCTTTGCAAAGATGGAGAGCACTACAGAAAACCAGTTCAAAATGTAAGCTGTAGAGCCCAGTCCCAACTGATACATCTACAGCACAACTCCTGCACCTAAGGCTAAAGCAACATTTTGGAAGAGGGACAGAAAAACTGTAAGAGCCCCCAAAAAAAAAAAAAAAAAAAATCAGAGAATTTCCTGTGAGAGCGTGTCTTCTAGAAATGTCAGAGAAGTTACAACCATGAAATCGCACCAAGATATTTACTAGACGTGTAGAAGGACAACATGCACACATGGGAACATGGACAAGGGAAAGCCCACAAGGCCTCAACCCTAGACAAAGAACGACAAGCAACTAAGAGATGTTGAGACGGGGAGAAACAGTCCTCCCCAGGGAGAGCACACTGATTAGTTATCCAATACCAATGGTCAGCCCTAAAAACATGGAATACAATCGACCTTATAGGGACCGACAGGTTGTATGTATATATTTAGGGAAAAATATATTATATACACATACACATACAGACACACAAAGCTAACAATTTAAGAAAAAGAAGCCATGGATTTGGGAGGGGTGTACATATGAGGGGTTAGATAGAGGAAAGAGAAAGGGGAAAAGAAGTAATTATAATCTCAAAACCAAAACATTGTAAGAATAAAAAGGTCTGAGCTAGAAATCACTTTATTTCATGATTGGAGCCCTGCTACATTGGTCTGTCTCACAGAGGTACTGTACTGCTGAGGTGACATTGCTCTCCTCTCTGGACGACAAGACACACTGGTCTGGAAGACTATGTGCTCAGTTGGCGAGTGCTAGAGTCGTGGTGTGTATCACCACAGCGGGTTTCCTCAATCTTTCTGCCTTGGTTATCCTGGCTTCACAGTAATGTGTTTATCTATTTGTAGATATCATTACCGATTTCACTGTGCCCAGTACTCAGGTTCCTCCCATCTGGAAGCTTCTGACCACCACTTGAGGATACTTTTCTGTGGTGATATTTTATTTGTGCTGAAATGTGGTATTTTATTTGTATGTTAATAAATAAAGTTTGCCTGGAGATCAGAGGTCATAGCTAGCCATAAACAGAAATCAGGTGGCGGTAGCACACATCCTTAATCCAACCACATGGCAGGCAGAGTCTCTGTATGTTTAAGGACACAGCCAAGAGTAGTGACACACGCCTTTAATCTCAGTAACAACCATAGAGACCTGGAGGTCTGTATAGATAGGCAATGATGAGGAAGTGAAGTGGCTGGGTTAAGAGCCAATGAGAAGGCAGAACAGGAAGGCAATAAAGGCGCAGGTTAGACAGGAAGAGGCTCTCTTGGGAAGCTAGGGCAACATGGTGAGGTTAGTTGGTGGCTATCACTCTGATTTCTACGCCTTTCACCCCTGTATTTGGCTCTGTGTTTCTTATTTAATAAGACGGTTTAGAAATTCATCTACAACTGATGCCTATGTGGCAACAATTCTTTAAAAAACCGTTGGTGGCCTTATAGGCCAGGGGTTACAGGCCCTGGTGGCTGGAGCTTACAGGCCCCTAGACCCGGCCAGAGCTACAAGTGATTCGGACTACACGCAGCCTGTGATTCTACTTTTCTGAAACTCTTCGGTGGTGACCCTTTTTTCAAGTGGTCCTCTATTTTGACCTTTCTTGTTACCTCTTTCTGGTGGACCCTCCTTTCGGAAACGCATCCCTATCTTTATCCTACAAAGTTTGTGCCCATTTTTTTTTATTACTGTGTCTTCAACTTACCCCTACGGATGATGATCTTTTGAAAATATCAGCTTCACTGATACAATAGAAAAGTTCTATTGATTGTTTTTTTTGTTTGTTTGTTTGTATATTTAGAGTTATGTAAGTATCACTACATTCAAATTAAGAACATTTTGATCACCATCCTTCCTGCACGCACATCACAGCCCCCAGAGGTCACTGCCCATTTCTCTCCACTTTCCCCAGGCCTGGGAAATGAGCCTACTTCATGTCTCTGCATTCTTGAACATTTCACACAGAATCAAATACTAGGCATTATTTTGTAAGTGATTTATTTTAATAACACGTTTTAAAAGTTCATCATGTTACAGTATGGATCATTATAAATGCTCCCAGACTTCCAACTGGGATACGTATTATATATATATATTTTTTTTTCTTTATTTTTTTTTTTGTTTGTTTTTTTGTTTTTTGAGACAGGGTTTCTCTGTGTAGTTTTGCGCCTGTCCTGGAACTTGCTTTGTAGACCAGGCTGGCCTCGAACTCAAAGAGATCCGCCTGCCTCTGCCTCCCGAGTGCTGGGATTAAAGGCATGCGCCACCACCGCCCTTTTTTTTTTTTTTTTTTTGTGGTTTTTCGAGACAGGGTTTCTCTGTGTAGCTTTGGCCCTTTCCTGGAACTCACTTGGTAGCCCAGGCTGGCCTTGAACTCACAGAGATCCGCCTGGCTCTGCCTCCCAAGTGCTGGGATTAAAGGCGTGCGCCACCACCGCCCGGCTATATATATATATATATATATATATATATAATATATTTTTTTTTTTTTTTTTTTAAGTAAGCTGAAAATACATTGAATCCATCTACTCTAGCAAGCACCACAGCTTAGCAACAGTAAGCTCCAAGTACGGTTCGCTGTGTGGCTGGCTAGGAGCTATCAGCCTCTCCAAGGAGCATGGGATTGCACATTGCTGGCCCAAGAAATGTTTGTAGGGTGGTGTTCACCTCCTTACCTTCCTACCATTCCCACTTCTTTCCTTCTAGCTTTTTAGATGAGGTCTCACTACATTGTTCAGTCTAGTCTCAAAACTCCTGAGCTCGATTTTTAATAAATTTTCTTAAGTTTTTTAAAACAAAAAAACAAAACTCCTGAACTCAAGTGCCCAGACTGCCTCAACCTCTTGGTACTGAAGTTAGAAGAATACACTACTAACCCTGGCATCAAAGCAAGGCTGCTACCAAATGTCTGTTATTTCTCACAAAATTATAAATTGAACCACTGTAAATGGAGCAACATCTGTACTTTATTCTTTATTAGCAAATAATATTTTGCTGTATGGACAAAACATGTTATACAACTGCTCATTGGCTCATGAACATTTCTACTTCGGGATTATTATGAATGCTGAACATTTCTTGAACATGCTTTCAACACTCCTGTGTATGCATAGGAGTGGAATTTTTCGGTTATATGATAGTTCTGTTTAGCCATTTCAGGAAGCATCAAATGATTTTCCAAAGTTGTTGCATCATTTTACATCCTAATCAGCAAGGTCTAAGGGCTATAGTTTCTACTTTCTTCACCAACAGTCACTGTCTTTTTATGATGGACATATAAAACTCCTTGTTAATTTAATTTGTATTTCTCTAGCTATAAATTAGAATGGGCATCTTTTTGTAAACTTACTGGCCACCTGTGCATATTCTTTGGAAAATTTTCTATTTCATCTTTTTGTTTGTTTGTTTGTTTGTTCGTTTTGAGACAAGGGTTTCTCTGTGTAGCCCTGGCTGTCCTGGAACTCACTTTGTAGACCAGACTAGCCTTCAACTCCCAGAGATCCACCTGCCTCTGCCTCCCAAGTGCTGGGATCAAAGGCATGTGCCACCACTGCCCGGCTCTATTCCATCTTTTACTCATATTAAAAATTGGGTTTGTTTGCTACTTACTGAGTTGTAGGAATTCTCAATCTTTTTATTAACATTTATTGAGAGAGAGAGAGAGAGAGAGAGAGAGAGAGAGAGAGAGAGAGAGAATGTGTGTGTGTGTTTGTGTACTCACAGAGGTCAACACACTCCCTCACTCATACTCCTGTAAAAGTTGCTTCTCTTCTTCTACAATGTAGGTTCTGGAAGTCATCTTTACCTGCTGAATCATCTTACCAGCCCTGCCCTTTGGTTTAGATAGCATTCTTGCTCTTTCTGCAAAATAAACTTCTTAGACCCCAGTGTACAACATGGAATGAAGGGTAAGTGGAGTCTAACTTTCAACTAACCCTCCTGCTTTTAGCTCAACTTTCACTCTTATAATTTTTGCTTTGTTTTTGAAGTACTGTGGATTGAATTCAAGGCCTTACGAGAAGTGTTCTACCATTGAGCTATAGCTGTGAGTGTGAGTATGTGTGTGTATGCTTGTGGAATGTATGTGAGCATGAACATATAACAGCCCAAGGCCATCGTAAAGAGCTATCTTTGCTCAACTGTCCTTCGACGTTATGTTTTAAGTTTATTTATCCTATCTTACGTATGCTTTGCTTGGATGTGTGGGCACCATGTGCATGCTATGGTGCCCAGGTTGTGAGCCACCCTGTGAGAACTGAGCACTGGACCCAAGACCTCTGCAAGAGCAACAAGTGCTCTTAACCACTGGTCCTTCCTCTCCAGACCTCACCCTTATTTTATGAGACAGGGTCCCTCACAGACTCTCCAGTCCATCAATCTGGCTGGGCCGCTGAGTATCCAGTGAGCTTCAGGGACCCATCTGTCTCCATCTTCTCACTCCCTAGGCTGGCGTCACAGGCATGCTCTCCCATGTCTGGTTTTCTATGTGGGTTCTGGAGATGTGAACTCATGTTCTCATGCATGTGCAGCAGGTACTTTACCCATCGAGCCAGCTCCCCATTCCCACCCCCAAATTTAATTGTGAGACAGCCTCTCACAACACTGTCCAGGCTAGCCTCACTTACAATCCTTTTGTTTCAGCCTCCAAAATATTGTAAGTGTATGACTGCAGGTGTATGTTATAAAACCCAGCTTGTGGGGGTTTTCTGAGGTTCACCGATCTTAAAGAAATCACACTGCAGACACTAAACAATTTCAATTAGGATTTACTGCAATTACAAGCACAGAGATTTTAAACTGCATCAAATTATTTGTGAGTGTTTACTGTGTACAAAGAACTGACCTAGGCCTACTAAGACAATGTAGAAAACATAAGAACATATTTTGGCCAGGCGGTGGTGGCGCACGCCTTTAATCCCAGCACTCGGGAGGCAGAGCCAGGTGAATCTCTGTGAGTTCGAGGCCAGCCTGGGCTACCAAGTGAGTTCCAGGAAAGGTGCAAAGCTACACAGAGAAACCCTGTCTCGAAAAAACCAAAAAAAAAAAAAAAGAACATATTTTGTTCTAATAGCTGTCACATGTTAGATAGTGATACATTCTTCAAAGTAAAGTAAAACATGAAGGAATAGAAAGTTGGAGTTCAGGTAGTCAGGGAAAACAATTTTGAGGAAGTGCTATACTAATGACCTAAAGTGAGTGGGACAATGAACAGTGTTTCCCCGAGTGGCCAGCCATGGAAGGAACATTCCCATTCCCCAGACATTAGATTTCAGTCATCTGTGATGACCGGATTATGCGCTGAACTCCTTGTGATTCTGATAAGCAACAGCAATTGATAAACTCAAGGGGAAAGAATATAAGTAAAAATGGAAGGGAACCTTTCTAAAAGGGAAGTAGTGTCATTTTAATTCTAGGGAAGAAAAGGCTAGCTTCTTATGAGCACTTTATGAAGAAGAAAATGGAGATCTTTTTGTTTTGTTTTGTTTTACAAAAAAGGGCTTTTCTGTGTAGTCCTAGCTTTCCTGGAGCTCTCTCTGTAGACAAGGCTGGTCTCGAACTCACAGAGACCTACTTGTCTCTGCCTCCTGAGTGCTAGGATTAATGGTGGATACCACCACCGCCCAGCAAAAATGGAGATCTCTTAATAATCAGACTTGAGCATTTCTACTTGCAGAATGACAGAGCTCAGAAGTGAAGGCAAGCTAATGTGCTGTTAGTGATTGTTAGTAAGTATATAAACTCAGAATATTTAAGATACCTTTGTTCTTTATTAAGCAAAACCTTTTGAATAAAGACCTTCATTTCAAGTAATGAAATGTACAGACAGAAAGCTTCTACCAGAATGGTCCCAACTTCCTAGGCAGGCCTTCTACTATACCATATACTAGAATGACCCTAATTTCCAGACAGGCCTTCTACTATATCATATGGAACAGAGGACCCTGGTCTTCTCCCTCTAGTCCATCATCAATAGAAACCCATGGGACAACATTTCCTTCACACGTGCTAAGTCTCCTTTAAGGGGAGAAGAGTAAAGAAATGGGGGGAGAGGGGTTCTTTGTGGTGAAATGGCAAACATCAATTTTGTCCAAACTGGGACTTTAATGTATTCTTTATGTTCAAATTATGACCAAAGTTTTTAGAAACAACACACACCAAACAAAGTGCTTTGTTGTAACACTGTCTAAAGCTAGGAGGTAATATGACTTATACCCCAAGCTATAAGTGCTATGCAAAATCCCCATCTCTAGACAGCTGGAAACAGTTACTAGCAGGGGTTAGAACTGACTCACCACCAACTGCCATCCAGCCCACCTTGTAATTCTAGGAGACAGCAGAGTAACACCTAAGCATACAGCTGACAGGTATTTGCTGATTGGGTATATAAAACGCTTTAAAATGGCTGAAAATGAATAATCCACATTTCTACCAACAGAATAGCACCCACTTTAAAAATGCAAAACAAACAACAAAAAACTCCCACAAATCTATTCCAAGCAACCTAAAAAAACTGAATTAAACCCTGATGATACCCCCATTTACCTTTTTAGATCTTTCAGAAATGGTAGGTGCTCTCTGTAATATTTTTTCTTGAAGAAATTCTTTATTCTAAAAAATAAAAGTCAGTTATCAGAACCTTTTATTGAACCAAACACTGACACAGAAGTGTCAATCACAATTAATATGTGATAAATAAACTGTTTTGTGAAGAGATGAAAAAAGCTTTTATCTTTTCACTCTGAAGGCTTTTATACAGCACTTCCATCATTTTTCAACTGGAGACAAACCTTTAGTGTGTACTAGGAATCATTTTCTATGAAAAGTTCCCTTTACTGTATGTCCTTTGTTGGCCCTGCATTTCCAAATGTACTAATGCCTTATGGTTGGAATATGGGGTATTTATTAGTTCAGAGAGCTCAATTGTTCAGATTGCTTTTACAATAGGAAAAAAAACTTCATGTGTAGGCAGATGTATGTCATATGTGTGTTAGGATAAGATTTCTCATTGAGACTTGGGGTCATGAATTAGCCTAGTCTTACTAGCCGAAGAGTTCTAGGGTCCATCTGTCTCCACTTACCCAATTCCAGGGGAATTATAAGCCAAGTCTCTACACCTCGACTTCTTTATGGGTTCTGAGGATCAAATTTAGGTCCTCATGCTTATGTGGAAAGTATCTCACTCCAGCTCCCCAAAACAAGTTATCTTACTTACCAAAAACTGCATACCTTTAGTAATTATTTTATCTAACATCATTTCTCCAAATGTAACCATCTTAAGAAATGCAGCTTATAAACTGTGAACACAACTAGTATCATATGAATGCATACACTCAAAAGCTGGAATGCCCACCTTTGCTTTCTGGAAAAACTTGTGCCTCAATAGCTCTGCTGCTGTTGGTCTAAAAGCAGAAAGGAGAATTTTTAGTTTTCAAGCACAATATGAATTTCCATCTTCAAAACTGAGAAACTATTTCCTGAACAGCAAACTAAAAACTCCTCAGTATATTTCACTTTCTTTCCCCTGCTAAAAACCAAAAAGCAGGATGAACTTGGTATAGGACGCTGAGTAGAAGAAAAATTCAAATAGAAATTTGCTAATGACAATTGCAGAATCTGAAAAGTTCATTAGTAAAATACTACTGTTTCTAGAAGATGATTCTTAGGGACGTCCAATGTTTGCTACTTAGAAATATCATTTTCAGGGAGTTAGACGATAACTACCTAAAAGTGTTAGCAAAGTGTAAAAATGCATTTAAACTGGAAAAGAGAAATCAAACATTTTGATTCTTGCTATACAGCTGCACAACAGGTTTCAATTTAAAGCAACAACAGATTCTTAGAGATTGCTCAATTTCCCTTTAAGGAAAAAAAAATTTAAAGTATATTTTCCAAATTTAACCCAAATTCAGTTGTGTTCAGTTATGCATGATCTTGTTTGGAGTAAATTCTTCATTATCAATTTATCAACTTTACAAGCTTTTATAAGAAGATCACTAAGAATAAAGAATTTACTCTTCAAAGGCCTCACCTAACATTACCACATAATTACCATGTAATGCTATTCAATGTTTTTCTCAGAGCTATCTACCCAAGTGCTAAGAACAGTGTTGGTTCTGTTTTGTTTTATCCCACTGATGAGGATGGAAGTTTGTACAGGACCTTGTACAAGCCTGGTAAGCATTTACCTCTGCATACTTCAGTCTGAACAGTGGCTCTTAAACACAGCTATGCACTAGAACATCTGGAAGGTATTTTCAAATCACTACACTAGGTTTTTTGTTTGTTTGTTTGTTTGTTTGGGTTTTTTTTTTTTTTTTTTTTTTTTTTTGGTTTTTCAAGACAGAGTTTCTCTGTGTAGCTTTGGAGCCTGTCCTGGAACTCACTTTGTAGACCAGGCTGGCCTTAAACTCACAGAGATCTACCTGCTTCTCCCTCCCGAGTGCTGGAATTAAAAGCATACGCCACCACCACTAGGCTTTATCTCACCAAATAAAGCATAATATTTGGGAGTGAGACTGAGGTATCAGTAGTTCTTAAACCTTCCCAGGTAGTTCCAAAGTAAATTTTAAGCTTAAGAACCAATGCCTCAGAAGATTAATGCAGATTAGGAACAAATGGCAAACGCTATGTAAACTGAAATTAAACAGTGGCATTCTTCATTTGGTAAAGATTTCAATGTTTAACGCTTTCTTTGCCCAGGATAGCACCTTAGTATTCATTTCCTTCTTCTAGGTCCATTCCTTTTTTCTAAAGTACAACTGTGGAAGAGTGAAATGAAAGGACGTGACTACAAAACTCAGTCACTACAACAACAACACAAAACCACCTTATTCCATGTTCACTCTTGAACTCCAGAACTTGACTAGCTGGAGAACTGGCAGTTACTCTCCCTCAGTACTACTTAACTATGGTTTGGCCTCACTCACGTGACTAGAGGCAGCAGCCTGCAGTTCCTCAGCAGGGAATTACTGAGGCTGCATACAAGAGATGCACAACAGGGAGAAGAGATGCAATTTAGAATCTCTAATGTGAGTAGTCAAGGCTTCACAGCCACAAAGTCTGCAGTTCTGTCTTTCCATGAGTAGAATTTTTTTAAGTCTCGTGTATCCAAGGCTGCCCTCAACCTTGGCTGACCAGCCACAGCTGACTGCTAACTTCTGATCCTCCTCGTCCCACCCAAGTGTTAGGATGACAGGCTGTTATTTAATATGACTCCTCCTCCATTCTCACCAGTCTCTCCCTGGTAAGTCTACACATGTGCATACAAGCATTTGTGTGATTGTGTACATACAGACTGAAATCCCATTTATTACAGGTGTGACTTTGCACAAGGCTAGTTAACCTCTGATTTCTGTTTCTTCATTTGTAAAATAGAGAAAGGAAAAGTACTGTCCTGGTAAGATTACCGTGAAAATTAAATGAGATGGTGTAAGTGCTTCAAATGTTTCTGACAGTGCTGGGGACTTAACCAGTTGATAGTTTTTGTTGTTGTTTTGTTTTCTTTCATTTTTCTGTTTAATGGGTTTACTAAGGGTTGAGTTTTATGTTGTTTGATCTTAAATAACATTTAATTCTAGTTCTCAAATTGGAATGCATTTTCTATACTTCCCAAATATTTAAAAAATATCTATTTTGAAATAGTTTTGACTTACGGAAGAGTTGAAAAGATGGTACACTATTCCTTCATATCCTTCTCTAGCTTCATGAAGTTAGCCTTTGACATGATCAAATTATAATTATCAAGAAATAATTAAAGCATTAACACTAGGACAATCTTTCTAACTAGAAACTACAGATTTCATTTGGATTTCTTCAGTTTCCCATGGTGCCCTTCTCTGTCAAAGCCCCTGCGGCATACCTGTCACATCTAGTCTCCATGTCCAATCAATCTCTTCTAATCAGCCAGGTTTTTCAATTTCTTCTTTGCTTGATACTTCTGATAAATACCAGTCATATATTCTATAGCATACTTCTCAACTTGGAGTTCTTTGCTACTTTCTCATTACAAACTGGAATTATGGAATGGGTGAAGAAGGCTTCATAGGCATGACCTTTCTTACTGCATCATTGTCCAAGGTTCATTATGCTGTGCCCTTGATCATCTGGTGGATCTTTCTTCATACCTTATTCAATCAGGAGCAAATTACAGCCCTGCCCATACAAGGGGAATCCATTGTTTTACATTTTAACTGAACCTTCCCATTCTAGAAGTCTTGCTTGATTCTTTGGTCATAATCAGACTTTCCCTATGGTTTTGATTTATGGTTTTAGTAAATTTAAAGATTTATAATCTTTTCAGCTACCACTGCATTATGAAACTTCCTGAAGAACTAAAGCTATCATGTCTGCCAACTCTAGTTCATGGTACAGTGTCACCACGTGTGCTGAGCTTGAATGGCTGACAGCAGCTAGAGTGGAGTGTTGTTCCCAAGAGCCAGGAGACCTGGATTTGCTGGTGTTCTCTGAGTGCACTTCTGAGACCCTTACAGCCCAAACTGAAGCTGCCTGACAACAGTACTTCAATGCTTAAGCCCTAGGAGGTGCAGCGTATGCATTTAATGTGGAGAGTACAAATTCAGACTCAACACATAGAAATAAAGTCAGAACAATGAGGAGAGATGCTGTTGCCTCTTGGCAATGACCATTTTTATTCTGTGTATCATCTCATTGAGAAGGGAAGGAGGCTTCTTGTGTGTATGTGATGTACATATATACACAGAGGCAAACATTTCTATGTAGAAACTAAAAATAATAAACAGTTTATAAAAAAGAGGAGGAAGATGTTTTCTGATGGTCCTAACTCTATATAGGAAGTCAGCTGAAAATCTCCTCCAGTTGGACGCAAGGTCCTAATTCCCAAAGTCACAGCACCGGATTCAGAAAGCCAACCTAGTAGGATATTGGAGTGAGTGGTGTTCCACTGGAAGGAGCCACTGGATTAGTTCAGGACTCTTCTGTAATTTATGGATTCTTCACAATTTCTGGCACCTAAGGATCTTTTAAGTTTGATGGATTTTTATCTGTTACTTCTAGTTATTTGTAACAAAGGAATTTGTTCTTTTTGTCGGCTAGCTTGGCAGAAACAAAGGTATTCCTATCAATTTTAGCCACTGCTGAGAAACAGAAAAAAATTCTAAAAACATACACATGAACTTTTCTGCTGTTTTTCTTACCCTTTCTAATATTTCCAACAGTAAATTCTGAAGCCCCATTACATATACTAGACACATGATCAAGGATGTCAAAGTCTTTTATTTTTGTCGACCTTTAGAGAAAACAAAATTAAACAACTTTTAGTACTAAGAAACTTTGCGGAATATACAGTCATCCTGTGGTATCCCAGGAGAATTGTTTCCAGAAAATTGTATCCCTTTGCCAATACCAACACTCTGATGCTCAATCCCTTGTATTTACATGGACCAGTATCTGTGTAGACCCACACAGTCTTCCCGCACTTCACACCACCTCCAGCTTAACTAGAGCAGCGCTATCCTGCCAACTCTATGCCAACAGCTGTTATACCGCGTTGCTCAGGGAATGAGGACAAAGAAGAGGCAGATGATGCTGAGTGCTGATATAACTGGATCAGAGTACTTGGATCCACAGGTAGATGAACCTGCAGATGTGGGGGGGGGGGGTGGATATGGGAAGCTGATGTATACACACACAACAGAAACTAAGATACAGTGGGGATGCAGCCCCAAGTTACAAATGATGAGCTTTAAATTCAAGTTCTACCTTTGAGACTAGAGATCTGAGTGACCTTAAAACAGAAGGCTCCACTCAGTGATCTCACCTACAAATGCTGCTCAAAAGCAACACACACACTAAATACCCTTAGTTAAGAGCCTGCTACTTACCACTGACTGTGTCTAAAGCAGACAAGGAAACTATTTTAAATTGTGTTTACTAAAATCTTTCCAACATGGAAAGTACAATTATTTGGCATGAAATATAAATGTGTTATATTAAAGTTCTTTTGTTATTAAATTGTAAATGGCAATTATATTTTAAGTGCAAGTTGGAAAAAGAAAAACTTCCTGGCCCTGGTGGCACATAACTTTAATCCCAGCACTTGGGAGGCAGAGGCAGGCAGATCTCTGTGAGTTTGAGGCCAGTTTGGTTTACAGAGCGAGTTCCAGGACAGGCTCCAAAGCTACACAGAAAAACCCTGTCTCAAAAAAAAAAAAAAAAAAAAAAAAGGAAAAAGAAAAACTTTCCCATTAACATGGCATTTTACGAATACAGAATTCAAAATATATAATTTCATAGTTGATTTGCTTTTTGGTTTCTCTGTGTATCCTTGGCTGAACTCACTCTGTAGCCAAGCTGGCCTAGAACTCACAGAGATCCACTTGCTTCTGCCTCCCTAGTGCTGGGATTAAACGTGTGCACCACTACCACCCGGCTCATAATTTCATAGTTTTAAGAAATTAATCAAGATCTGAACCATCAAGATATACAATATACTTAAAAGAACACAGAAATCAACTCAGTCCCTTCCAATCTTATAAAATGGCCTTTATAAATGTTTCCAAAGTTTGTATTTCATTCATTTTAAGAATACACACATAATCCCACATATACATACACATGTAAAATTTAGGGTTTCCCACACTGTTTATGTATCAAAGAGAGACACATAACATTTATCTAATATTTTACCTTTTTTCTGGATCCTTTTGAAGGCACAGTGAAATCATTTTTCTAAATGATTTTCCATACTTTTTCAGCATTTCTTTATCTTGAACACCGGTTTCCAAAGAAGGAGGATCGTTCTGGAGTGTCAGCATTAAAACCTGTAAGAATTTTCAATACAGTATAAACTTCTAAGGGATTTTTAATATGGATTAAAGCTTCCCAACATCCCAGAAGTTGACATCAAGGGGCTGGAGAGATGGTCAGCTGGCAGAGTGCTTGCTGTACTACAAGCAGAAGGAAGGACCTGAATTTAACCTTCAGAATTCACATAAAAACGCTGGGTGTGGTGGTCCACGCCTGTAATCCCAGCTGGAGAGCGGGGGCAGCTCCTTGCGGTTTACTGGCCAGCCAGTCCAGCCATACTGTCAAGTTCCAGTTTCAGGGAGAAACTCTGTCTCAAAATATAGGTGAAGAGTGACTGACAATAACCTGTGGTCTCTAAAAGCTCACAGGCAGATATACACGCACACATACACGTTAACGTCTAGGAGGGATTTTAAGGGTTGGGGATATAGCTAGGGGATACAAGTACTTGTCTAGCATGTGTGAGACCCTGAGCCCAACACCAAGCACCACAAGAAAAGAGTGGCTGTTTAGAACCCAAGGTTTTCATGTGTACTGGACATTTAACTATAGAGCTATAGATGGATGGATTCTTAGCCAACCTGCCCACAAGTGCCCACTGTCAACATTGCTATTATATCCTTTAGTTAAAATCCTTTATTCACATCCCCTGCTCTAATTCTTCAACTTCCAACGTACTATAAAAACAAAACATTAAAGCCACAACAAAAGAAATATATGTGTGGCCGTTAGCTTGTCCAGTACTTGACCTGTCTTCCCTTGACTTTACATAGTGTGGACCCTTCTCTTCCAGAAAATTCTATACAGAAATCACCCATTCAGACATTTAGTTCCCATTCTTCCTGTCTCCCTGCAACCTGGGACGTCTTAGCTATTCTGTCACCTGGGGCTACGAGAGGCAGATGAGCAAAGAAACCATGGTTGGATAACAGACCAAACCGCAGTGAGGCCAGGACAGCAGTTCTGTGTTCACAGCACAGCAAGATGACTGTAATCCACCAGTTCACTCGGAATTCTATGAGGAACTACATGAAGAGTTCAAAGGCTCTGAAGCCAAGGAAAAAGAGTTTGTAGATGGCGAAGAAAACCTATCATGAACATCTGTAACTTGACTGCACATCCAAAAATGGTTTATCCTGGGTTTGATCCATATATAACACCAAGTAAAAATGGCTAGGTTGGTAATTTTGTTGGAAAGATTATATTTTGCTACAACACACATACAAAATCTAGGAAAATAAATAACTACGGGTATGACTGGCAATGTCAAAGGCTCGGAATAAGGGGCTGGAGAGATGGGTCGGCAGTTAGGAACACTGACTGCTCTTCCAGCGGGCTTGGGTTCAACTTCCAGAACCCACATGGCGGCTCACAACTGTCTGTAACTTTGGTTCTAGGGGACCCAACACCTTCACACAAGACATACATGCAGGCAAAACACCAAAGCACATTTAAAAAAAAAAAAAAGCTGTGAAAAGTAACTGGGACTTGAGCTGGAATAATACTTTGAATATGAGCCTCACCTTCATTGGTGGATATTTATGATAAGGAGCTGCCCCTGTGGCCAGTTCAATTGCTGTGATTCCAAAACTCCAGATATCAGCTTTAAAATCATAACCTCGAACCTGAAGGAGTTGGAGGGAGGGGGAGGGGGAGGGGGAGGGGGAGAGAGAGAGGGAGAGGGAGAGGGAGAGAGAGAGAGAGAGAGAGAGAGAGAG
>CABHPH010123214.1:25174-52403 GCA_902168325.1 Peromyscus nudipes
GAGAGAGAGAGAGAGAGAGAGAGAGAGAGAGAGAGAGAGAGAAATGTGCACAATTACTTTAACCAGACTAAAACATTTACAAAAGTTTCTAGGATGTCATGAAAAATTAAAGTGTTCATAAGCTTTGGCAGTTTTTTTTTGTTTTTGTTTTTGTTTTTGAGGGGGGGTTTCCGTTTTGAGAGGTTTCTCTGTACAGCCCAGGCTAACCTTGAATTTTTGATTCTCCTGTCTCAGCCTAAGCACTGGGATTGTAAATGTGTACTACCACAATGTGTTCATAAACCTTAAACTAGTAAACCGTTAACTATTATAATCACTTAAAAGAATGTTATAGTCAATTACTAGCAGTGCTTATTAATTCTGCATGAAAATATGGAAAAATACTCATAAAACAAAAACATGAAACTATCATTAAGTGTGATATAATTAAAAGGTGTGCTCTATTTACAAAACAAACAGAATTAAAGAAACAAACAAAAAAGACAAAATGGGAACCAAGACTTTTACACAGCCCTGTCCAGGATACCTTTTTTCTTCTTTTCTTCCTTGTCTTTCCCCTCCTTGCCTTTCCTTCCCTTTATTTCCTGTCTCTCTCCTCCTGGGGTTTGTGTTTTTGTTTTAAGACAAGATTGTAGCATGAATCTTAGAGAGTCTTATTAATAAAATCAACCCGAGGCCAGGTATTGGGGTGAACACTGGATGGTCAGAGAGACAGAATAAGCCACAGCTATCTCACCTCGCTGAATCCTCAGCTGGTCTTGTTTCCTCAGACTGGATGCCCCGAGCCCTCATCCAGAATGGGTCTCAGCTGAACTGCTGCTAGAAGCCTGAAAGCTTAACCAGCCACATGCTTCTCCAGGCCGCTTCTCCAGGCCAAATGCCTGCTCAGGCCAAATGCCTCTAGTTTCTGGTCCTCACGCCTTATATACCTTTCTGCTTTCTACCACCACTCCCTGGGATTAAAGGCTGACTTTCTGGGATTAAAGGCGTAGGTCACCATGCTTGGGTGTATCCTTGAACACATGAATTTCTGCCTCTGGAATGCTAGGATTAAAGGCGTATGCTACCACTGCCTAACCTCTATGTTTAATATTGTGGCTGTCCTGTTCTCTGACCCCAGATAAGTTTATTAGCATACACAATATTTTGGCGAACACAATACCGCCACACAAGATCACATTAGGCAGGCCAGACTGGCCTGGAATTCTCCATCCTGCCTCAGTCTCCAGAGGATTTAAAAAATGTGCTACCATACCCAGGTATTTTATCATTATTCCTACAATTGAGAAAAGTTATAAAGGGACTGTGGATTTTTTTCACATCATTGGTATGAACAGGCTATCACATTTCTCACATTTATACTGCCACCATCAAGACTTAAATTCAGTCGTCAATATGTGTGCTGTCCTGCCTTCTGGTAAAACAGGAAGGCCTCTAATGACCCAAAGGCAAGTTCCCTGCATGGACAATATTTCAACATGCTTCTCTACCAAACAGACCAGGGGAAGCCCCTGCTTAACTGAGAAGTAGATTAAACCCCTGCCACATCCTCTATCCCAGGAAAAGTAATGAACTCTCATATCATTCCTATCCCCACCCCCTACCTTTCTCCACAGCCTGTGTTTCTTCATTCTGTTCCTATGCACAGCCTCTTGTGACCTTGTGTGGCCTGTAGTGCCCGCCTTCCACAGGCTGTGTAGTAATACATCTAAGACACGCATGGAACACTCCCATATAGTGCTGATAGTCTTGAGAAGTAAGGCTGATTTGCATATAATTTAGGAATCTTTTACAGGTGGTAGTACTGATAAGAACATCAAGTGAGCCGGGCAATGGTGGCACATGCCTTTAATCCCAGCACTCGGGAGGCAGGGCCAGGAGGATCTCTGTGAGTTCGAGGCCAGCCTGGGCTACAGAGCAAGATGCAAGACAGATACCAAAACTACACAGAGAAACCCTGTCTCGAAAAACTAAAAAATAAAGTAAAAAAAGAACATCAAGTGAATACACGCACTAAAGAAGAAGAGAGCCCAGAAAATGACCTTAGGAAACAATGTCTTCTTTTCTTTGAGACAGTGTCCAGGTCTAGTCCAGGCTGGCCTCAACCTCACATCCTCCAGTTCCAGCCTGTGCCTGGATACCATGTGTACTCTACCACATCCTATTGGAAAACTCAAGAGTAGACAGAGCCAGGCCTGATGGCCAACATCATCCGAGCAGGAGGATCTCTGAGTTGAGGACAGCCTGGTCCACAAATCAAGTTCCAGGACAGCAAGCAGGGCTGCACAAAGAAAGCCTGTCTTGAAAAAGAAAACAAAACACAAACAAAGGAGTAGATGGCCTAGAGGCCAGAGGAACAGCCTGAAGAGCAGGAGAAAACTGAAGAAGGAAATTAGGCTGCCGCATGAATGATGTCAAACACCATGAGGAAGAAAGAGAGAAGCATCAGAAGAAGCACTGGGTTTAAGAGTGTCCACTGGGCGATGCTGAGACAAAAGACAGGAGACTGCGGGGAGCGGTCTGAGGAGCAGTGGGAGATGGAAAAGAGCCCCAGCAAGAAAACTGTAAGCTAAACAACTAGGTCGTTTAGTCTGTACTAAAATAGATATTTTTCATTGTTTTATTTTCTTACTACTTGATTATCTTTGGTATAGTCTTAAGTTTCTGAGGTCCTATGTAAAGATCTATTTTTTGTTTGTTTGTTGTTTTGTACTGTGATACTATCTTTCCTCAGACCAAGGTCTTAACCAATCAATGGAAACACACATTTCATGCAGCCAACCTTGTATAATGAACAAATATAAACACTATTGAGGTTTCCTAACAAAATCCTGAACCATTTCAAAACGATGAAACTCACAGTACCTGCTCCATAACTTCGGGTGCCATCCAGCACGGGGTGCCGACAAATGTCTTCCGCACTTTATTTCTGGTAATGTCACCACCAGTCGCTAAAAAAGCACTAACACCGAAGTCTGGAACAGAACAGACGGCATTTGTTACGGTTTGAAGAGGAAGGAGCTCCCAGAGGCTCATGAGTTCTGGCTCGCTGCCAACTGCTGGGCTTTGAGAAGTGATAGCTTCTGAGAGTTCCATATAATCAACGGACTGATCCCTGTAGAGTCAGAATATGATAGCACTTGGGGAGATGGTGTAGAGGTTGAGCCTACTAGGAGGAAATGTTCCGCAAAGACCCCTTCTTACTGCTCTCTGCTTCCAGGTAGTCATGAACAGCTCCCTGTTCTGACATGCTCTTACTCTGCCTCCCTCAGGGTGAGGTTAGGACCCAAATCAAAAGGTCTAATGAGCCCTGGATTGAAACCCATGAACCCACAGATTCAGAGAAAATACTTGAAACCACAACTGTAAAAGTATTAATATCCAGAATATACAAAAAAAAAATCTACATTCTAAGGTTAAAGAGTCAGAAGCCAATACAGGCTACAAAGAGATTTTGTCTCTAATAATAATAATAATAATAATAATAATAATAATAATAATAATAACAACAACAACAACAATAATAATTCTGCAATTCACCGGGTGGTGGTAGTGCATACCTTTAATCCCAGCACTTGGGAGGCAGGGCCAGGAGGATCTCTGTGAGTTTGAGGCCAGCCTGGTCTACAGAGTGAGATCCAGGACAGACACCAAAACTACACAGAGAAACCCTGTCTCGAAAAACAGAAACAAAAACAAAAATAAAAATTCTATGATTCAGCAACAAAAATCACATTAAAAAAAAAGGCAAAGGACTTCACCTAAGAAAAGCAAATGAACAATAAAAACATGAAAAGATGCTCAACATAGCTGACCACTAGGCAAGTATAATCAAAACCATGAAAGAGACATTAAACTAGCATGAGTACCTAAGTCTGGATCCCCAGCACCGATACAAATGCTAGACAGGCAGAGTAGCCGCTTCTATGAGTGCTCAGGATGCAGGGACAAAAGGTCTCAGAGGCAAAGTAGCAACAAATGTGAAACCACATACCTGAATGCATTCATGCATGACACACACACACACTCCAACCAAGGAAAGCAGGTCAGGGTAATCATTACCTGCAATCTGTACAGAGCCATCTTCTCCTAGGAGAATGTTTCCAGCTTTCACATCTCTTCAAGGAAAAAAAATACCATCAACATTTGTTCTTTAAAATGGCACTATTTAAGAAGCATCTGTTTATTTACAAAATATTAGCACTACTTAAATATTTTGTTTTATATTAGAGTATTAAAGTCAATAGTAATTTTTAAAGTTTTAGCTATTTATATTATAATCCAAACATTAAAAAGAAAACTATAATAGGGAACATAACTTTTTATACTAACTAGAAAACTTAAGCTCATTAAACATTCTTTTTTTCTTTTCTTTTTCTTTTCTTTTCTTTTTCCTTTCCGAGGCAGGGTTTCTCTGGGTAGCTTTGGAGTCTGTCCTGGATCTCACTCTGTAGACCAGGCTGGCCTCAAACTCACAGAGATCGCCTGGCTCTGCATCCCAAGTGCTGGGATTAAAGGTGTGTGCCACCAGTGCCCGGCTCATTAAATATTCTTGACTGGGATGATAATGGCCAAAGAAAGTGACTCTCATCTATCCTCACCTAATTCTTATTGCTGAAACATAAAATTTTTTCTATACAAACTACATGCTAAAAAAAACAATGGATCATTCTCTTCCAAGTTCCTCAACCCTCAGTTCTTACTTTCTAACTGATTAATGAGTACATATTTGTACACTTACAAAATAAAACAAAATTACTCAGAGCTGGATATTTTTTCACTGTGAACCACATGTAACAATTCTAGTAAAACAGGGATACATGATTGTTATCTAAAAAAAACGAAAACAATGCCAAGTATAGTGGGATACAGCTTGAATCCCAGCACTCTGGACAGTAGTAGATTTTACATAACCCTGTCTTTTATTTTCCAAATTCTATGACACTTTTTTGGTCATAGTTTGGGTAAAAACTAAGGGAATCTGAATAGGCTCTGTGTATGTGAGGGGTGCAGTAAAGAAACCTTCTTGGCACTCTATGATTGGGGGTAGGTTATTGTTGGTAAGAGAGAGAACAGCCAGAGGCATCTGGAAGAAGAATCTGGAGCAGAGAGAAAAAGAAACAGACTGGACACGGCCAGTAGGTTTGAGACTATCCTGATCTACATAGAGCATTGCAGGCCAGCCAGACCCTGTCTCAAAAACCACAAAACAAAATTTTGTTGTTGCACAAAGAACACACAAAGAAAGAGAAAGCAACTCAGCATGGCAATTCTTTTTGTAAAAACAGTGCACCAAAACCCAAACCAGGCTAGCAAGTACATTCGGTCAAGATTCCTACCATCTTTTATCCCTGACATTAGTGATGACTAAGTCTCACTCCACTGGTACAACTCGACCACTACTTCCTCCACCCTCTTTCCTACCTGTCCTAGAGTTCTTGCAGAGTTTACTAGATGGCTGTCCTTCTAGGTCTCCCCATTTCACCATAAGCTATATTTGATCTGCATAATAATGCACTCCCTCTTGCATCTGCAGTAATCAATCATCCAATCATCAAGTAGATTCAATAAACCACACAGAGGACTGCAGGAAGATAAGGCTCAAATCAGTTGCCAAAGCATGCACATAACATACTTCCTTATGAGCCAACCTGGAGTCTGCCTGAGGACCTAGCCACAGGCGCTGTCAGAGGTCCTGACTGTGCCTAGGCAACGAGGGGCACCAGATCTGGATGCAGCCTGGGTACTGGGAGGAGGGTATATAAGGCTTTCCTCGTCACTGAATAAGTGAGTCTGCTGTTTGCCTTTCATATGACTCCCAGTGTCTGTGTCGTTGATGCCACACCTTCTCACCCCCTCCCTCAAAAGAGCCATTAGGACCCAGCAATTTTTTTTTTCCTCATAAGTATGAGGAGGGGTATGGCAAGAGGGGTTGAAAATGAAATACTAACCAATGTTGCCTCCAACCCCAGTTTCTACCACCTACATTCTGTTCCAGATGTTAGAGTTATAAACTAAATATACTGCAGTCAAAGAATAGGAATGACCTAATTATTCATCAGTAGGTTGTTATGGAATATTAGTTTAAGATGTGTTACATTTGTTGATGCTGTGGAATATGTGTTTAATGAAGCAAAGATGTGTTGCATTCTTTTATGTTGCATTTGTTAACTCTGTGAAGCTGTGTTACTTTGTCTAAAACACCTGGTTAGCCTAATAAAGAGCTGACCGGCCAATGGCGAGCCAGGAGAAAAGGACAGGCAGGGCTGGTGGGCAGAGAGAATAAATAGGAGAAAAAGGGAAGAGAAGGAACATGAAAAAAGAGGGAGGAGGACATCAGGGGCCAACCACCCAGCCACACAGCCAGCCACAGAGTAAGAAGGAAAGAAAGATATATAGATTAGAGAAAGGTAAAAGCCCAGAGACAGAAGGTAGACAGGATAATTTAAGAAAAGCTGGCTATAAACAAGCCAAGCGAATGTCGGGCATTCATAAGTATGAATAAGTCTCTGTGTATTTATTTGGGAGCTGGGTGGTGAAGAGCAAAGAGTAAGAAAAATAAAAAACTACAGTAAGTCGCCAGTGAAGAATCTATTTGTATATGCCAGTGAATACACAAGCTTATAGAAAATAACCCAAATATAATCTTGTTTCTTCATTTATTTATAAAATGTATATGGAGGTTTTGTCTGAATGTATGCATGTGTACCATGTGTTTGCCTGGTACTCAAGAAGGTTGGAAGAGGGCACTGGAACCCATGGAACTGAAGTCAGAGATGGTTGTTAGCCTCCATGTAGGTGCTGGGAACTGAACCTATATCCTCTTCAAGAATAGCCAGTGCTCTTGAGCACTAAGCTGATTCTCCAGCCCTTCTTGTCTTTGTTTAGTTTTGAAGAGCTTTACTATGTAACCCAAGCTAGTCTTTATCTCAAGATCCTGCTGCCTCAGTAACCCAAGTATGTGGAATTATAGGTGTGCTTTAAATATATTCTGAAGAGGGAAGAGAAAAGCTTCATATAATGTAACTTTTTTACTTAAAAAACAGAATAGTGCTGGGCAGTGGTGGCACATGCCTTTAACCCCAGCACTCAGGAAGCAGAGGCAGGTTTTGAGTTTGAGGCCAGCCTGGTCTACAGAGTGAATGCCAGGACAGACCAGGACTACACAGAGAAACTCTGTCTTAGAAAAATCAAGGGGAGAAGAAAACAGAATCAGAGATTTTATGTGTGTGTGTGTGTGGGTGTGTGTGTGTGTGTGTGTGTATACACATACATATTCACATATGTATGTGTATATTGGCATAAAATACTTCTCAAAGGAATCATAAGAAAATGGCAAGAAGTTATATTCTTTGAACTAGAGCATTAGGATTTAAGGTGGGGGATGTTTTTCAATGCTTTAACAATTTTTACATAAAAAATTGAAAAGAAAATACAAAAGTTCCCACACACTCATTATTAACACCTTACTTCAGTGTGGTACTTTTGTTAAAATCAATGAGTCCAGATTAAGACATCATTAGCTCAAGACTACAGTGCTAGGTCTCAGGCAGTGTGTATGTCCAGAAATGAGCTCAAGCTGAACTAAAGGATTTCTGGTGGCTAGATGAAAGCCAGCATTCCTCAGGAACTTGTGAGATGGGTCACTTGGCTTGCCTCTAGCAGAAGGGATAGAAGGCTTTCCATGGACATACACCTGTGGTTGCATATCAAAGCCCCACACTAGCCTCCTGGCCCTTTTCACCTCCCTGACTGCTCCAGACCCCTGCTGCTCTCATGACTGTCACTCTTACTACTGTCCCTTCTCTTGAAGACAGCCCTGGCCATGTCCAGTCTGTTTCTTTTTCTCTCTGCTCCAGATTCCTCCAGATGCCTCTGGCTGTTCTCTCTCTTACCAACAATAACCCGCCCCCAATCATAGAGTGCCAGAAAGGTTTCTTTACTGCACCCCTCACATACACAAAGCCTATTCAGATTCCCTTAGTGTTTACCAAATGTTCCTTTCTAGCCCAGGAGCCCACCCAGAGAAGCAAATTACATTTAGCTGCCAGGTCTCCTTAGGCTCTCCACAGTGACAATTTCTGACTATCCTTGCTTTTGGTGACCTCACCAGTTTTGAGGGATAATGGTCAAGTGTTCTCTATGATACCCTTCTAATGGAATGTATGTGACATTTCTCATGTCATACAAAAGCCATTCTTATCATACCGCACCAAAGGTAAATATACAGTGTTAACATAATTTAGTCTGATGGAATTGAGAAGATTAATTTTTTTCTATCCACCATTTTGAGCTGCTTGAATGCAGAAGTCATATCACCTATTTAGGTAACGCTATTAAGCTTTTGTGTTTCATAAGGCACTAATCCATCTTCCAGCAGAGCCTTAGGTTAAGCGACTATTTCCCTTTCAAACTTAGAGTACAATCCATAGAACAAGTTTCAGGTTTAAAAGTAAACCAATGCTGTGGCTCACTGAGCACTCTAAAGCACCAGGCTTCTCACATGCAACAAGAAAAGGGACTTCTCAAGGAAGAGACCTGCAGCCAGGTATCCGGATACCAATACAGTTCTCAGGGGGAAAAAAAAACCTTGTTTGTTGTTGTTGTTTTTCAAGACAGGGTTTCTCTGTGTAGCCCTAGCCATCCTGGAACTCACTCTGTAGACTAAGCTGGCCTGGAACTCAGAGATCAGTTTGCCTCTGCCTCCTAAATGCTGGCACTAAAGGTATGCGCCACCACCGGGTTAAAGAACTTGTCTTACTCTGTCTCAAACTATTCTAAGCAATCCTGCAGCCCTGGGGGCTGACTCTCTTATTTACTTTTGCATAACAGGAATACTGGATTTGTTTTTCCCTGCTCACTGCCATTTCTCACATGCCATTGTTACCCAAAGTTACAAGTTCCTCCTAAAACTAAAAGCAATACAATAGACATACTTGGCTTTCTCCACAGTGAAGAACACAAGTTTGTGGGAACTTGACAAGGGATTAATACAAGCAATGAATCACAACCACGGCTAGAAGTATACTACATTAGACATGTAGCTCAAGTTTTCCTGGTCTTGTTTGGCTTCCACAGTCCTGCAGCCGCTTGGATCCAAGTAAACACACAGAGGCTTATATTAATTAAAACTGCTCGGCCATTAGCTCAGGCTAACTATTGACTAGCTCTTTCATTTAAATTAACCCATATTTCTTATTTATGTTTAGTTATGTGGCTTGGTACCTTTTTTCAGTTTTGTCTTTACATATTGTTTCCTCTGTATCTGGCTGGCTGACTCAGCCTTTCTGTTCCCAGAACTCTCCTCTCTCCTTGTCCCACCTATACTTTTTGTCTGGCTACTGGCCAGTGTTTTATTTATCAACCAATCAGAGCCACATATATTCATTCACAGCATACAGAAAGACATCCACAGCACTCAGCATACAGAACTATATCCACAGCGTAGACATCTTACAGACATGTAGCACTTCTGTTAAGCTAATCTCTTTGCAGGGAAAAATACTGGGGCATATTAAGAGAAAAGATTAAATAAGCACCATGTCCACCCAAATCAGAATCTCTGAAGTCAGTGTTAGTCAGCTGTGGTGGTTTGAATAGGAATAAGCCCATAGACTCAGGCATGTGAATGCTTGACCCATAGGGAGTGGACTATTAGGTGTCTTGCAAATTAGGTGTGGCCTTGTTGGGGCAGTGTGTCACTGTGGGGTGGGCATTGAGGTCTCAGATGCTCAAACCGGGCCTAGTGTCACTTTTCACTTCTGCTGCCTGTGGATCAAGATACAGAATTCTCAGCTCCTTCTCCAGCACCATGTCTGCCTGCATGCCCCCATGTTTTCCACCTGATAATAATGGACTAAACCTCTGAAACTGTAAGCTAGTCCCAGTTAAATGTTTTCCTTTATTAGAGTTGTCATGGTCATGGTATCTCATCACAGCAATAGAAACCCTAACTAAGACATCAATTAAGAACCACCACATTCTGGAACCGGTGACCCAGTGCTTACGACCCAGTCTGGTCATAACCAATGGCCAATGCCATGTGTTTCCACCATAGCCAATGTCTGTATTTTCCCTACGTGCATGCTCCATACCCCTTTATAAATAAAGCCCGCCATCACGATCTGGTCTGTCTCTGTTCTCCATCCCCACTCAGAGGCAGCCATTTTGTGCCCACCCCTACCCCCAGTAAATCTCTTGCCTGATATCTCTTGCATGGTGTGATTATTGTGGCATTCCTTGGCCCAAGATACTCTTTTGTCGCAAAACCCTTTCAGTCAGCCTGAAAGCAGTCAGTGAGCACAGGGATGCAAATCTTTGATCCTAGTCATCAGGAAGCAGAGACAGGTAGATCTCTATGAGTTCAAGGCTAGCCTGCTCTATATAAACAAGTTCCAGGCCAGTCAGGGCTGCATACTGAGACCCTGTCTCAATGCAAAAAAAAAAAAAGACCTGAAAAGTCTAGTGAGGCAGACAGGGTAGGAAATCTGACATAGAGACCTACAGTAACAACTGCACTGAACACACAGGAGAAAAGCCAACTACTAAACATCTACCTCTGCTTCCCAATTCAACCTGCTCCTAGACCTGACTAGTGTATTTCAGAACTACTTACAGAAATCTACACTACTCAGGACAACTTCTGGCTGCTCTGAGAGCACTGGTTCTCAACCTGTGGGTCACAACTGCTTGGGGGGCTGTCAAACAAGCTTTCACAAAAGTATCCTAAGACCAACAAAAAACACAAATATTCACCTTACATAACATTTATATTATGTAACAGTAGCAAAATTACAGTTATGAAGTACCAATGAAAATAATTGTATGGTTAGGGTCACCATGACACGAAGAACTGTATTAAAGGGTCACAGCAGTAGGAAGGTTGAAAGCCACTGACTCAGAATCACCTGGGGAGCCCTTAGAAATCCCAGTGCCCAGGCTTTATCCCAAACCAATGAAATGAATTTCTGGCAGTAGACCCAGATAGCAATACTTTCTAGAGTTTCCCATGAGATTCTGCTATGTCTTAAAGACTGAGAGTCAGGGCTGGAGAAATGGCTCAACTATTAAGAGCACGTACTGATCTTCCACAGGACCCAAGTATAGTTCCCAGCACTAGTGACTTCAATTCCAGGGGAACCAATACCCCTTCTGGCTGTCGCATACACTTGACAGACACTCATACACATGAATAAAAGTAACTGTTAAAACATTTTTTAAAAACATAATGGTCTAAAAAAAAAAAGAAGTAAAAAAGAAATAAAAGAAAAAATTAACAGTGTAGCATGAATCTTAAAAGTCTTAACGAGTTCTTATTAATAAAATCAAACCTCAGCCAGGTATTGGGGTGAAATGCTGGATGGTCAGAGAAACAGAATAAGCCACAGCTATCTCACCTCACCAGATCCTCAGCTGGTCTTGCTTCCTCAGACTGGAGGCCTCTGTGTCCTCATATCCGAATGGGCCTCAGCTGAACTGCTACTTCTTGAAAGCCTAAATGCTTAACCAGGCCAAATGTTTCTCCAGGCCAAATGCTTCTCCAGGCCAAATGCTTCTAGTTTCTGGTCCTCACGCTTTATATACCTTTCTGCTTTCTACCACCACTCCCTGGGATTAAAGGTGTGGATCACCATGCCTGGCCGGTTCCAATGTGGCCTTGAACTCACAGAGATCCAGAGGGATTTCTGTCTCTGGAATGCTAGGATTAAAGGCGTGTGCTACCACTGCCTAACTTCTGTTTAATATTGTGGCTGTTCTGTCTCTGACCCCAGATAAGTTTATTAAGGTACACAATATTTGGGGGAACACAATACCACCACATAACAGTCCATGATTTGTAGCACATGTGAAAAAATATATCATTCTAAATAATACAGAAAGCTATACATAGAAAGCAGGGGCATCTGTCGGTGTAACAGAGGCCTTGAATCAGACACCTTTCCCTAGTACACTCTAGGGCACACAGATATATATATGGGAAGACACAGGGAAAGACACAGAAAGACAAACAGACTCAAAGAAAACCGAGGCAGAGAGAATTTTTTTTTGAATGAATTTAATCTCTATCTGTTGAGATTATGCTTCAAAAGTGAAGGAAAAAAGATGTTTCTCAAAAAGAAATTTAAGAAAATCTGTAGTCAGTAGAGCTCTTGTGAGAAATGTTAAAAGTACTCCAGAAACCCCTAAAAGGCTCAAAAGCCAGCAGTGAATAAGAAAAAGCCCTGCCGGGCGTTGGTGGCGCACGCCTTTAATCCCAGCACTGGGGAGGCAGAGGCAGGCGGATCTCTGTGAGTTCGAGGCCAGTCTGGACTACCAAGTGAGTTCCAGGAAAAGGCGCAAAGCTACACAGAGAAACCCTGTCTCGAAAAACCAAAAAAAAAAAAGAAAAAAAGAAAAAAAAAAGAAAAAGCCCCATTTGAAACATGCTAGCAGGAAAGGAGTGACACCCTAGATGTCCACAGACCCCAAAGCGATGTGCCTGAACACATACATACACATACATACATACATACACACACACACACACACACACTTTAAAAAAATGTTCTTCAGAGAGAATAATGATATAGGTCAGAAACTCAAGCCTACATTAAGAAAGAAGAGTGTTCATGTGAGCTCACCCACACAGAACTTTAGACTGCCTTACTCTGCATAACTGTACTTCGAGCTGTTCCATGCAACATTCCTCTGAAAGTGACCTGGAAGCAGGTTGGTCACAGCAGGTAACCTGTACCAGTCTTAGAATGCTAGGTTCAATGTCAGCACCAGAAAAAAAAAAAAAAAAAAAATTAAAAAACTTAAAAAAAACACGTGAAATTTCTCAGAACTGGGGGGGGGGGGGGGAGATTGTCTCCCTCAGAGATTTTTCCTAGGAATATCTTTGAAGTGTGGGGCTTCTGTTTTTAGGATAATCTCATGGAAGAAATATACAAAATCTAAGAGTAGGTCTATTTGAAAAATCTTAAAAATCATCCTCACTGCTACACATATTTGATGAAAACAATCATTTCAGTGCTCTGGAAATCAACCTTAGAAACATGCTTGGAAAACTGAATCATATCAGATAGAAAAGTGGGACCCTAGGTGTTCTGGTCCAGGACCAGATCCAGTTCCGTCTGTGTGGTGGTTCTACTAGGGCACACAGACCACTGTGGATGAAAGTTCCTAGAAAGAAGCTACGCCTTGTACTCAAGTTTCCACAAGGCTGATTATCTGATTACAACTTCAAAGACTGTGGAGAGGTCAGAATGTTGTAGGTCCAAAGCAACTCAAATTTATCTTGGGCTATCTTCAGCCCCCGTTAGCCTGCCCCACCCTATCCACCTCTGCTTGATCTAACATTCTTGTGACTATCAGGTGAGCCTTTTGAAATGTATTGACTTAGCAGAGCATTGGCTCCCACCAACCACAGCCTAAAAGTTCATCAGACAGCATTGGAGACTGGAAAAGAGGTTTCTGCCTTAGCTGTAATCACCTACCTGATGTCTCCACCAACGTATTCAAAAAGTGTCTTGATTTATGACCTTCTTTGTGTCTATGAAATTGCTACCTCATTGGAACATGGAATTTGGGGTTCCCGGGCCATGGGCACTCACATTTTAGTTAGCTCCAAAATAAACAGTTTCTTCTCCCCTCTGAGGCGAGAACTATTTTTGTGTGGTTCACCTCATGCTGAGTGATCCATCTCTAGCCAGAGATCTTCAGACTCATCTGAGCAGAAGTGGTGGGCAGCACCCTACACAGTGACACTGCTAACAGAGGCCACCTTCTGAGGGCTGGCCATCAGGAGAGGACAAACACTGACTACCACCTGTGGCTGCAGTCCAACTAGAAACACAGACATTGAAGACAGCTTGCTCAATCGACGCAGAGCCTGGCATTTGCTGTACCACACTTCCGACAACTGAAAGGATGGACCCAAGGAGCAAAGGAGACAGACTTCAAGAGCCTGGTCAGAAAGTGCTGTCCTGCACCACCACCCCAGGCTTCTGAAAAGATATATTCTAACATCCATAGGAAGCACCAAGGTCCTGGAGGCTACTGCTATTTGAGTATGACCTCTACCCATTCATCAGACTGCCAAATAAAAAGAATGTAAACCAAGGCCAAGAGAAGCAGACAGTGACCACACACTGGAAGAAGGGACGGGAAGAAGGCAGTGGGGGTGAGTGTAAGATAACAGGCAAGTGAAGGGAAAAGGGGGGGAAGGGGGAAAGGGTGCAAGGATTACTGACTATTCTACTAGAAGGGTTCATTCTACTAGAAGCAGATTTACGATGGCAGAACAATCTTTAAATTTCAAGACAGAATTATCAGTCTAAAGGACAGACAAGAAAAATCAGCAGTGCCTTCAGAAATCTGAGAGGAAAGCAAGCATGTCAACAAACATGAAATAACAGCCAACAAAAGGAAATAGAAAAGGAAAACAATTAATCTACAAATTCAAAATGGAAGGAAGGAAGGAAGGAAGGAAGGAAGGAAGGAAGGAAGGAAGGAAGGAAGGAAGGGATCACACACACAAAACAATGTGCATATCCAACAGCAATATAGTAAAACTGTTAGAACCCAAACCCAAAAGGGGACATGCTGAGAGCAGCAAGAGAAAAAGAAGGTGTGCAGGGCATGGGAGCTTGGCGCTAACGCTGCCTTAGCACTGGCACACGGGGGCCTCAGGTTAATGAGATGCACTGCAAGTACTACAGTCAAAAAGCCAACAAACGAACAAAACCTCGCGAGGCAAGAATGCTATGTGTGCACAACTGTTTTTCAACAACGAAGGCCATGGTCCAGTCACAGGCCCTAAATAGGAACCTTACTTTCTTAAATGGACATACTATCAAACTGCCTTCTGAATATTTATATTTATATCCACAGATTAGTGCTGCTCTGAGTCTTGTCAGAGAAGCTCCTGGATGCAGTGGATTACTGTTAATACAGAAATTCCTAAGTGGTCGAAATGCTGAGAATCAATGACTGTACATCCTCAACCCTAAAGGGGATGTCCATATCGCCGTCTCCAAGAGTCAGGAAGAGTCAGGAAGAGGAGGCAGAAGGACTACCAAAGCCAAAGTGCTGTCAGACATTATACTCTGGACAAGACATGACTGCTGTACCCATGAATTCACAACAGAAGTGGCCATCTGCACAGGTCAAGCCCCCTCCAATCAATATTTCAGCCTGGTTGCAGAGGGGCTGATAAGGCCTCACTCCTGCCTGATGGCCTATAAGCAATTAATGATTCCAGGGAGAGGGAGAGTCACATTCCTGAGTAGTACAGCCACTGGTAACTGCCCTCCCTGAAGTGAATAATCCCCTAACTATGCTCAAGCAAGCTAGCCAGCCTAATTAAATGCACACACTCAAAACGGACGTGGGAGCAGGAGTGGGGCTTGCTGGGAAAAGCGGTCAGGTGAAGGGGTGAGAGGATAATGAGGTAGGAAGAGTATCAAAGCAATATCGCATACATGTACGAAACTGTGAAAGAATAAATTAAATTAAATAAAAAAGACTGATCTTCCCAAATAATCTCAACTGTTCCCAAATGGATCAGTCAATATGAAACATCTTTTTGACTGTTTCTGATGCTTTTCTCTGATATCTGAATTCAAGATGGTTGGCTATTGCCTGACATGACTCAGGAAACAGATGGCATTTATGATTACAAAGTCATTTACTTAGATACACACATACATCCATTAGAATTGTGGTTTATTCATTTATTTGCCCGCTCTCAGGAAAGTAGAAATGATAGAGAAGCAGGAGGGACTTCAAGGAGCATCTTTTATGCAAACCCTCAATGTGCGACTACAGAACCCTCACCCTCCACGGGACCCGTGTGTGTCAGCTCCCTGGACAGCAGCAAAAGACGGCTTAGGGAAAGCCCTTCATTTTCTTGGGCAATAACAACTCCACTGGACCAGACGACAGCCCCCAAAGGAGTTCGGAAAGGGGCTTACACAGAACGTATCCAGTGTCTGCCAATCAGTCCTCGGGTAGCAGCACTAGGTCCAGATTGTGCTGACTATAGAAAACAGAAAACTTTAAAGCTCTATTTTAAAAGTAGTATTTAATTAAGAACTTTGCAATAATTTAGAAAAATACTTAAGATATAAAATAAAATGAGAAGAGCAATAGACAGTGTGCACATGAGGGCATATACCTGTAATCCCAGTATTTGGAAGGGTAAGGCGAAAGGATCAGGAGTTAAAGGCCAGCCTGGCAAGTCAGCAAGACTTTTAAAAGCTGGTGTTTATGTTGTTGTTCTGATTTTTAAGTGTTAGAAATATACAGCTCTGTGGTAGAACATTTGCCTAGCATGCACAAGAACCTGAGTTCAATCCCTAGCACCCCAAAAATGAGAGACAAAATTATATAAATACCATTCTCTTAAGCACTTTAGGAAGCAGAAAAGAAAATAGAAAGCAATCTTTCAAACATTGCCAGGGATTGTCTTCTTGGCAAAAATCAAACTGTTCTGTGTTTTTCATTTTCCAATTTGACTAAAACACTTACCACATTTGCTTGTTCTTTGAGACAAAGCCTTACTATGCGACCTTGGCTGTCCCCAAACTCACTCTGTAGACCAGGCTGTTCCCAAACTCACTCTGTAGACCAGGCTGGCCGCAAACTCAGAGATCCACCTGCCTCTGCCTCCTGAATACTCATATTTACCAGCTTACTTTTTGTTTTGTTTTTGAAAATTTATTACTTTCTTAATATTTATGGGTTGTATAATTCAAACTATAATCAGCAAAACAAACTGAAGCTGGTAATACAAAAGCACAGGGCTCAGCATGAAACATTCCTAATGGAAAGAAACTGTCCTCAGCGAGGCACAGGCACACCAACACAACCTGGAAAGGAGAAAGGGCAGCCCTTCACCAACCTGTGGATCTGCCCATTCTTGTGCAGGTATTCCAATCCCTCTAAGACTTCGCGCAGAATTGTAGCAATGGTCGGCTCATCTAGGACTCCACTTTTGTGCTCCCCTTTTGCCACAATATGCTTAATAATATCCAGAACAGAACCTGAAAACAGGAAACATAACCAATAAAAATTTTAATTCATTCAATTATTCAGCTCTAGTTTGGAATCAAACCACATTAGAACATCTACACAAATTATATAAGAAAGAAAGGAAAAAGTATCAAATATTAGCTCTCTATTCTATATTCTAACCTTGGAAGGGTTAATGTAGGATTTTAGTCATTTCTGAAGAAGCCGTGGGCGAACCACACCAATCAAAAACAATCTAACATAAGATAGCACAAACTGCCTAGCGTGGTGGTGCACGTCTTTAATCCCAGTACTCAGGAGGCAGAGGCAGGAGGATCTCTGTGAGTTCGAGGCCAGCCTGTTCTGCAGAGTGAGTTCCAGGATAGGCTCCAAAGCTACACAGAAAAACCCTGTCTCGAAAAACAAAACAAAAAACAACAACAAAAAAAAGATATCACAAACCAAAGCAGTGTTCAACCCGGACTAGACAGCACAGTATTTTATAACTAACTTGTAGAAATACAAGTCAAATCAATGAAGAAATACATGAAAAGTAAAAATCACATTTGTAATTGTGATGGCTATTCTTGGTTGTCAACTAATCTGGAATTAACTAAAACCCCAAAATGGAGGGCACACCTGTGAGGGATTTTTGCTTAATTTGAAGTAGGAAGAGCTACTTCTAAATCTACTAAAGACCACCAGCTAAGACATCCAGCTTTGTGGATTCTAGGACCTTCTGTTCACAGGTAGCCATTGTTGGATTACCCGGACCACAGTCTGTAAACCACTCTAATAAATCCCCTTTCTATATATTAAGAGATTCATTCTATAAATTCTGTTGCTCTAGAGAACCCTGACTAACAGAGTAATCAAGTCAGCTTAAAAGCTATAATCCTAGGATAACAAATACATAAATAAAACAGATAAGGCAAAGACAAACATGGGAATAACAGCAATTTCAGTTCTTCCTTAAGTAATGCCCAGATGTCTTATCAATCCAATTCCTCTCAGGACAGAAGATGCTACTCCTACTAAACAAAGGAGCAGGAGGAACAAACTCCTACA
Organism: Peromyscus nudipes; assembly: GCA_902168325.1. Classification (NCBI taxonomy): domain Eukaryota; kingdom Metazoa; phylum Chordata; class Mammalia; order Rodentia; family Cricetidae; genus Peromyscus; species Peromyscus nudipes. Next base: position 43,238 of record CABHPH010123214.1, read on the forward strand.
CATCAGTTAAAACCACAGAACACTGACAATCAAAACTACTTACACTCAAAAAATGTTGACAGACTCATAAAAATACATAGAAATGACTCCACTGCCCAGCAGTGGCAACTAATTAAGGAGGACACCTTAAGCCTGAATAAGGAAAGAACACAGGAGGATCAGAAGAGGGTAATGATATTCTTGGAAAGAAAGCACACTACAGAAATCTGAACTTCAGTGCCTGCAGAACAGACAGGTGAATCACTGAGTTCCAGGCCAGGCAGAGCAACACAGTGTGATCCAGCCTTAAAAGAAAAAAGAAAGCAATCCCTACCTGGAGTTCTAGCACCAATACCTTGAAGAGGAGAGGAGAGGAGTGAGAAGAAAGACTGAAGACAAGAGAACTGCTTTCGAGTACTATTCTCTTAACTCTCCCCTCTGGAAGCCAGCCCACTACCACTCAGGACTTCCAGCAGGAGACAGGTATTTTATTCTCTCTAGAGTTAAGGAGCCAGAGAGGTTCCAAACTCCATACAATATTTCCTAGCACATTACAGGGCAGCTTTCCCTTCCTCGACAAATGGGATTTACAAACTTGTAATCCAGAAGGCCTAGGGAGAAGTTCAGTTCTGTTGAGTTCATCAGTCACACACAAAGCCCTGAAGCAAATGACCGAATCAATGAGCCCTCTTTCTTCTGAAACAGGCCACAAGAACTATTTAGTGAGAAAGTAAAATTCCATGTTTAAAACTTTAAGAATTTTTAAAATTTTAAAAGACTAGAAATGGGGGAAAACCTGATAGAATTTAAAATCAACAGAATTTACTTATTTAACAATTATGCTCAAGCTGTATTTCTGGCACTCAAGGGCTCAGGGAGGATTGTTATAAGTTCAAGGCCAACCTGCACTATATACTGAGTTCTAGCTCAGCCTAGCCAATGATATTCTGTCTCAAAAAAAACCAAACAAAAGAAAAATTAAACAAAAACTACAATTAAGTCCTATTATTATCTAGAACTTATTACAAAATAAATACACACACACACACCAGGTATGGTGGCGCATGCCTTTAATCCCAGCACTTGGGAGGCAGAGGCAGGCAGATCTCTGTGAGTTCAGGGCCAAACTGGTCTACACGAGCTCTAAAACAGCCAGGGCTACATATAACACACAGAGAGAGATATTTTAGATACACAGATGGTCTTCAAAAGAGACACATCTGCTCCCAAAAGCACCAATTTACTTCAGAGATGATGGGCAATGAAGAAGTTCCTTGTGGAGTTTGCTTTCACTGTGACAAGGTTAGCCACTGGGCAAAGAAACTGCTCTTACCTTTGACTGCTGACAGTGTGCTGTGCAGACTGGACATGCAGAACCTACAGGAAAGTGACCACTGAAGTTTGCCAAAACAAGGCAGGATGGTCCTTGTGGGTTCCTGCTTCACAGAAGAAACTGCCAGATATTCTTCAGGACAAAAAGGAAAGTGACCACCAAACTTTGCCAAAACAAGGCAGGACAGTCCAAAATTCCTGCTTCACTGAAAAATCTGCCAGATACTATGGTTGAAGATGGATGCTATAACATTGCAGAAGAACTTTGGGTGACTGTCCAGGCAGCCAAATGTCTCTGTTGTTAGATAACATTACATCCTTCTGTGTCTTTGATGGAATTGAAAACTAGATAGTTATAGCTGCAGTTTTTCTTAGTTACAATATAAAGTAAGTTAGGTGTAAAATTCTAGATTCACTAAGATAGGATAGATAATGCATTATTTTCTTTGAATATGCTAACTACAAATGGACAGAATATTGTAAATGTAATTCCTACTTAATAATTTTTTGTTGTTTGTAGTTTTACTAAGTTAAAGTTAAAGCCTTTCTTTTATTTAGACAAAAAGGGGGAAATGTTGTAGAATATTATTTTAAAGTATGTTACTTTTGTTTATCTTGCATTTGTTTAACTCTGTGAAGTTGTGTTCCTTTGCCCGTCTAAAACATCTGATGGTCTAATAAAAAACTGAACAGCCAATAGCAAGGCAAGAGAAAGGATAGGCAGGGCTGGCAGGCAGAAAGAATATATAGGAGAAATCTGGGAGGAGAGATCTAGGAGCCAGAGAAGGAAGAGGACTCCAGTGGCCAGTCACCCAGCTATACAGCAAGCCACAGAGTAAGAATAAGATTTACAGAAGTAAGAGAGCGGGAAAAGCCCAGAGGCAAAAGATAGACAGGATAATTTAAGTTAAGGACAGCTGGCAGACAAGAAGACAAACAAAGGTCAGACATTCATAAGTAAGAATAAGCCTCCATGTATGATTTATTTGGGAGCTGGGTGGCTAGCCCCCCAAAAGAGTAAAAGAAAAAACAACAACAATTTAGGTTACACAGAAGTTTTCATGTCAACTAAAAGAAAGGTGAAGGTAAAATACAGTAAGCAAAAAGAGACTAACAATTATCACTGGACAACTCAATTAACCCAATTAACTAAAGAAAAGTTGGGATTTTGGAGACAGTTGTAGGAGTGTGTACTGTATTATGTCCTTAACCACAATCTGCAAGAAATGTTACATAGGGAAAACTCAGTTTTTTAACTTTAACATGCAAGCTAGTAAAAAATCAAAGGGGAAAAAAAAAAAAAAGGACCACAGACTCCATAGATTGTCCTTTTGTAACTACGAGCCCAAGAAGTTGCATTTCAAAAGACATTTAACATCATTAAACCCCGAGTACTGCAGGCGGGGTGCAGCACAGCTGACAAAGTCTAGCAGGTATGAGGCTGGCTTTGATCCCTAGCACTGCATAAACCAAGCATGGTGATCCCTGCAACCCAAGCACTCAGGAGGTACATTCAGACTAAATTAATAGGGTTCAAGATCATCTTCAATACACAGCAAGTTAGAAGAGGCCAGCCTTAAACTACATGAAAACCTATTTCAAAAAGAAATTTTACAAGAAAAAATAAATAAAACTCAAGTATTTTTTAGAATAAAGCAAATAAAATACTGAAAAATGAGATTTACTACAAATTGTGTAACAAAGCAAAAAGTTAAAAATATAGCTCTTCTACTCCCTAAAATAATCTATGTACCATTACAGCTTGAGCACAGAATGATATACATCAAACAGCAATGTGTTGTGTAATATTAGTTTAAAATGTGCTACATGTATTTATGCTGTTGAATATTTGTTTAATGATGCAAAGATGTGTTGCACTCTTTTATGTTACATTTGTTTAACTCTGTAAAGCTATATTATTTAACCTGCCTCAAATACCTGATTGGTCTAATGAACAGCTGAATGGTCAATAGCTAGGCAGGAAAAAGGAGAGGCGGGGCTGACATGCAGAGAGATTAAATAGGAGAAATCTAGAGGAGGAAGACAAGGATTGAGAAAAAGGAGAAGTAGAGGAGGATGCCAGAGGACAGCCACCCAGCCAGCCACAGAGTAAGACGTAAAGAAAGGTATATAGCCGGGCGGTGGTGGCGCACTCCTGTAATCCCAGCACTCGGGAGGCAGAGGCAGGTGGATCTCTGTGAGTTCGAGGCCAGCCTGGTCTACAGAGCTAGTCCAGGACAGGTTCCAAAGCTACAGAGAAACCCTGTCTCGAAAAACCAAAAAACAAAGGTATATACAAAGGTAAAAGCCCAGAGGCAAAGGTAGACAGGATAATTTAAGAAAAGCTGCTTAGAAATAAGCCAAGCTAAGGCCAGGCATTCATAAATACTAAGAGTAAGTCTCCATGTATCTATTTGGGAGCTGGGTGGCAGGCCCCCAAAGAGCAAAGAGTAAAAAAACCAACTATAGCAACACTGCTGCAGGCTGCAGGAATATATCATAAGAACTCAGCTGGTTATGGCAAAGTCACTACCTGGAGAGATCAGGGAATTCCTCCAGAGGAAGTCAAATTCCAAGGAGTTTTTGGTGTTATTTGGCTTGTTATATATCAGCTGTATTCTGTTATGAAAATCATGTGTGCCTTCATAGTTTTCCCAAATGACTTTTCCCTAAGAAGGCCTAACAGTGTGGACTGATCACTCTCTGGATATACACATTCTAGGTATGTGGAGAACAGCCTCAGGAAAGGCTTTCTCTGGAATCAGATATCTCCCTTAGTCACTTTCAAGGACTAACAGTGATATGCTAACCGGTCATTAGCACTCAGTTGACCTCCTCTTTTACCACTCCCATTTTGGATTGTTAAAGAAAGCCTGGTGAGCTTGCTCAACAAGGGGGCTTGATATAACTGGATTCCGGGGAGAGTTAGGTAGGACGGGGAAGAGAAACGAGAATGGAAGAACTAGTTGGGTAAGAACTTGAGAGGAACAAACTGAGATGGGGAAGAACTAGATTGAAGGACTGGAAGAGAGTACTAGAGGAATGAAATGGAAGATGAGGAAGAGTCAGATGGGAAAGTCCTAGCTGGGTAAGAACAAGGTGAAAAGGACCTAGATGAGGCAGAATTAAGACGAGAGAATTAAGATAGAATTTAGAGGGAGCAAGTAGATAAATATAGAGAGAAATCAGGCAAGAAAGGAGCTAGACACGAGAACAGAACTGAAGCTGTGTATATAGGATGTTATGCCAGAGGAATTAAAGCAAGTGGACTATACAGCTCGGTGTGCTGAGATTCTATTTCCCGAAAATAGTCCTCGCCATTAGTAGTTCTCTCTCCTGAGCCCCTGGGACGTATAATATTAAGGCTGGTCCCTCTAATATTATACAAGACAACACAAAGCCCTAATCATCCAAGGAAATCACTGCTAATTATCAAAATAATATTGACAAGAGATGGCTCAGTAGTTAAGAGCACTTGTTGCTCTTGCAGAGAACCTAGCTTCAGTTCCCAGCACCCACATGCTGGTTCACAACTGTCTGAAACTCCAGTTCGAGGTGATCCAATGCCCACTTCTGACTTCTGTGGGTACTGCATACACACGGTATACCACATACACATAAATACGTCTAATAAAAATTTTTAACCATTTAAAAAAAATAATATGGACAAAGAATAAAGCAACTGCTAATTTAAGATTCCTGTAAAATCTGTCACTTAGGGCTGGGCGTTGGTGGCGCAGCACTCGGGAGGCAGAGGCAGGCGGATCTCTGTGAGTTCGAGGCCAGCCTGGGCTACCAAGTGAGCTCCAGGAAAAGGCGCAAAGCTACACAGAGAAACCCTGTCTCGAAAAAAAAAAAAAAAAAAAAAAAAACCCAAAAAAAAATCTGTCACTTAACCAAATGAATTAATCTACATATTACTTTCCTCACTTTGCTTTTATGAAAAGATCCTTTTTAAAAACAAAAATAAACTCATGTAAAAACTTAGCTATTACTCTCTCTCTCTTTCTCTTATAGGGTTGGGGACTGAGCCAGGGCCTTGCCCATGCTAGACAAGCATTCTTCCACTGAATTATCCCCAACCCCTAATGACTACTGCCACTACTAAGATGTCTCTGAGCCATTGAGGTTTCAGGGGGCCCAAAATTTGTTTAGTCTAGTATTGCATTATAAGCCAACAGATGTCAGAAAAGCTAGAAAGTCACTGCTACTGATTAAACATGCAAAGCTCATCACGATTAACCAGCTATTCTGCTGGGCCCTGCTTAAATCAAAAGACTATCCACATTTTTCGCTCTTAGCATTTGACAAAGATGAGAATGGTTCTAAATAACAAAAATACCTTACTATCTAAGAAAATACACTAGACTAGATTTTTGTAATTCTACACATAATCCTTTAATGATGGAAGTCCTTGCTTTCCTCCCTCTCAGGTTTTCTTTACTTATCTGTGTGCACATGGATGACCATGGTGCATCCAAGTGGACGGAGGTCAGAGGGCAGCCTACTGGCCGAAACAACCTAGTTCTCAAAATCTTACACTGCAGTATGGTGCTAACAAACTGCAGAAACAGGTATTTGGACAGAAAGCACTTGTAAAGATTTATGAAAATAGCCGGGCAGTGGTGGCGCACGCCTTTAATCCCAGCACTCGGGAGGCAGAGGCAGGTGGATCTCTGTGAGTTCGAGGCCAGCCTGGTCTACAGAGCCAGATCCAGGAAAGGCGCAAAGCTACACAGAGAAACCCTGTCTCGAAAAACCAAAAAAAAAAAAAAAAGAAAAAAAGAAAAGAAAAAAGAAAATAGTAGTAACTGCCAATACTCACTGTCAAGGTTTGGTTTCTTGGGTTTTTCCCCAAGACAGGGATTCTCTGTGTAGCCCTGGCTGTCCTGGAACTCATTCTATAGACCAGGCTGCATTCAAACTCAAAAGATCCTCCTGACTCTGCCTCCCTCTGCTGGGATAAAAGGTGTATACCACCACTCCCTGGCTCACCGTCAAGGTTAATTAACCAAATATTGTAAGAAAGTACTATGAAATGCTTGTAAAATCAGTCTAATTAATGAAACTTATTTTAACAAAATGTCCAAGAAATGGTGGTTTTAGAACATCAGTTTCACTGAGAGTGGTGGCACATGCCTTTAATCCCCACACTTGGTCTACATAGAATGTTCTAGGCCATCCAGGGCTTTATAGTGAGACTCTGTCTCAAAAATATTAAAGTTCCCAGATGTGGTGGCACATAACCTTTAAATCCAGCATTTGGGACGCAGAGACAGGGAATTACTGTGAGTTAAAGGCTAGCCAGGTCTACATCGTGAGCTCCAGGACAGCCAGGACTACAAAGACTCTATCTAAAACACAAAACAAATAAAAAATGTAAATTCAAAATGTAAGGTGTTATTCTTATTGCTGAAAATATCAGAATAAAATTTCTTTTTTTTTAAGACTTATTATGTAGTGTTCTGTCTGCATGTATCCCTGCAGGCCACAAGAGGGCACCAGATCTCATTACAGGTGGTTATGAACCACCATGTGGTTACTGGGAATTGAACTCAGGACCTCTGGAAGAACAGTTAGTACTCTTAACCACTGAGCCATCTCTCCAACCGCCAGAATAAAATTTCTTAATGTAAATATACATATGTTTATACACACACACACACACACACACACACACACACACACACACACACACGATGGATTTAGTTCTAGTTTGTTTTGTTTTCTAAATATTGCTTAATATATCTATTTACTTTAAAGGTTTATTCTATAATAGGAAAAGGAATATTTTACCTTTTTTATTTTATTCATTTTTATTATATATATATATATATGGGTGTTTTGCCTGCAAGTATGTCCGTGTACTAGGTAAATGCCCATAGAAACCAGGAAAGGACATCAGATCTCGTGGAACTGCAGTTACAGAGGTTGTTTGCTATCATGTGGGTGCTGGGAATTGAACCTGGGTCCTCTGGTACCTGGGTCCTGTGGAAAAACACGCAGTTCTCTTAACTGCTGAGCCATCTCTCCAGCACCACCACCACCCTTTTTTTTTTTTTCCCGAGACAGGGTCTCTCTGTAGTTTTGGAGCCTGTCCTGGAAATCATTCTGTAGACCAGGCTGGCCTCGAACTGGGATTAAAGGCACCACCACAGCCCAGCAGATTAAGATTTCACCTTTCTAAAAAATACAAACTTTTAATATTTAAAAACATATTTAGGGGCTGGAGAGATGGCTCAGTGGTTAAGAGCACTGGCTGTTCTTACAGAGGTCCTGACTTCAATTCCCAGCAACCATATGATGGCTCACAACCACCTTTGGTGGGATCTGATGCCCTCTTCTGGCATAAAGGCATACATGCAGATAGAGCACTCATACATAAAAATAAATTTAGAAAAATTTTAAAAATAGATATATTAAGATGCTGACTTATAAAAATATACATAATTATATGAGGATTATGACTAGGACATATTTTAAAGTATCCTAGTGCTAGGAGGGAAAAATTAGAAACTGACTCAGGAAACCTGAGACCAGGAGAGACAAAGAGCAAGTTAAAAAAAAAAACTACCTTTCTCATGTCCTGCCTGTCCATGATTAGGTTCACGGACAGAGAAACAGGAATCCTTTAACAAGACAGTCAATGTGCATAAAAGTTGCAGAAAGGATGGGTGAGCACAGGGAAGTGATGAGAGAATTAAGTAGACATTCCCATTCATTATGAAATTTTTTTCAAAACATGAAAAGCTCTGTATTACACGTTTTTATAAATCACAAATAAGGATCATTATGCTATAAGTGATCAATAACGAAAGATACAATATTACCTACTATTCTCCTATCTGTCCATACTGAAAAGAACCACACTTGACTTCCATCTTAAAGGTGGTTGGTGTTAGCAACCATCACATGAAACAGTCTTTAACAAAGCAATACAGTATCTCCATTGTCACTAATGGATTAAAACAAAGAGGTGATTCTGGCTACGCTGGAAGCTCCAGCAGCAGGGAAGACTCCTGCTGTAACTAAGCTTTCCTGTGCACCTCTGCATGAAGGCACGGTGCAGGGAAGACTCCTGCTGTAACTAAGCTTTCCTGTGTATTGTGTTCCCCAAAATATTGTGTACCTTAATAAACTTATCTGGGGTCAGAGACGGAACAGCCACAATATTAAACAGAGGTTAGGCAGTGGTAGCACACGCCTTTAATCCTAGCATTCCAGAGACAGAAATCCCTCTGGATCTCTGTGAGTTCAAGGCCACATTGGAAACGGCCAGGCATGGTGACCCACACCTTTAATCCCAGGGAGTGGTGGTAGAAAGCAGAAAGGTATATAAAGCGTGAGGACCAGAAACTAGCAGCATTTGGCCTGGGTAAGCATTTGGCCTGGTTAAGCATTTGGCCTGATTAAGCATTCAGGCTTTCGAGAAGCACAGTTCAGCTGAGAGTCATTAGGATATGAGGACACAGAGGCTTCCAGTCTGAGGAAACAAGACCACCTGAGGATCCGGCGAGGTGAGGTAGCTGTGGCTTATTCTGTCTCTCTGACCTTCCAGTGTTCACCCCAATACCTGGCTGCTGTGGATATCACTCTGTATCAATAAAGCGCTGATTGGCCGGTAGCCAGACAGGAAGTATAGGCGGGACTAACAGAGAGGAGAATTGAGGGAACAGGAAGGTAGAGCGGAGACTGGCTGGAGCCGCGGCCAGGAGAAGGAAGATGTAAGGTACCGGTAACCCACGAGCCACGTGGCAAAGTAGAGATTATTAGAAATGGGCTAAATATAAGAGTAAGAGCTAGACAATGATAGGCCTGAGCTAATGGCCAAGCAGTTTAAATAATGTAAGCGTCT
>CABHPH010123215.1:0-23188 GCA_902168325.1 Peromyscus nudipes
ATGGATGGATGGATGGATGGATGGATGGATGGATGGATGGATGGATAGATGATGAATGATGAATGAATAAAGCCATAGATGTGGATGGTATGTAAAAGACAATACAGAGTGAGTGGAGAGAGCTCCCGAGGACATGCTCACAGTAGCACCAACATTTTGGAAATTGTGACCATTCCTTGAAAAATTGCTACAAAAAGGCTGCATAAATACAGCATTCATACGGCCTTGATGAGACTAGAGAGATGTTTGCATTCTGATGCCACCGCCTCCCAGACAGGGTGTCTCCAGTGTAATCCATAAGGCAGGAGAAAGTTTTTTAAAAAAATAAAGCAAAAGTAAGAATAAGCTTAACTTATCTAAGTGTGTACACAGAAATGAGAGATGAGGGCTGGGTCAGTGGGTGAGGGAGCTGATGTGCTCCCACCCACCAGCGGCTCGCCAGCCAGAGTTGCCAGGGGAGGGTGGTCCAGGCTTCCAGCTTCTTGTCCAGGCTGGAACCAAGAAGCAGATCCCGATCGCTCCCTCGGTAACAGTTGCACCAAGCTGTGTGTACACTGTCCCCTCCTCACTCCCAAGACCACTTCTGTCATCGCTGTCTGTGTCTGTAAATGGAGCCATCTGCTACTGTAAAGAAATATGGATGTGAAGTTAAGCTGTCGAGGCAGCCGTTCCAGAAAGGCTGGGAAAGACGGGCCTTGGGCAGCTCAGACCCGCCGTTGTTCCCCCCTGGATTCAGCCCTGAGCTCTGAGCAATGTTGTGCTGGGCTCTGCAGAACCCTCCTCTGTTCACACACACTGTGTGCGGGGATATAGGATGGGAGAGTCCCCGATGCGGGCTCCTCGGTGCTCCTTATCCCCGGCTTGCTTTTTTATTTTTATTTATTTTGGAGAGATGGTCTGTGGATCGCTGGTGAGATGGGGTACTGCTGTGCTTCGTGATTAGTGACTTGGTTCTGCAAAGCTGAGAGGAACAGACCAAGAGGAGAGTGGGGAGAGGAAGTGGATGGCGAAGTGGCATGAGATTGAGATTCCAGAAGCCTGAAAGGAACAGGCGAGCTGGAGAGCCCTACTCTCTCCACCCTGCCTCTGTTTCCAGCTCAGAGCCATCTGCACAAGGAGGAGTGGGAGGGGGAGGGAGGGGGAGGGGGATGCTGGTGATGATAGTGGTGAGAGTAGTGGTGAGGGTGATGGTGAAGGTGATGGTGATGGAGGTGATGATGGTGATGGTGGTGATGGTGGTGATGGTGGTGATGGTGGTGATGGTGGTGATGGTGGCGATGGTGGTGATGAAGGTAGTGGTGGTGATGAAGGCGATGGTGGTGATGAAGGTAGTGGTGTGTTGCAGGATATTTGATCACACTGTGAACCCCAAGATTGCGTCACTTACTGGAAAAGCCTGTTTCTAGTGCACACCTTTAACCCAAGAGCTTTCTGCTGGAGTGTTGTAAACAGGATTAAATAAAGTCAACTGTAGGTCAAGAGGCGGAGCGAGCAACCAGTTGACAGGAAAAAAACCATAGAGTAAGAGGTCGTCGGAGGACGGACAGAGAGACGCACAGGAAGTGGAAGGGGGGACGTAAGGTTTAAGGAGAGTTGTTGGAGGAAGGAGAAGTGTTCTGGGACACTGACTGAGAAGGAAGGTCAGCGGGCGCTTTCTCTGCGTCTCTGAGCTAGCTGGCTTTCACCAGCTAGACACAAGCAGGAGGCACAGAGAGCACACTGGGGTGCTGAAAGACTTCCGAAACCTCAAAGCCGGCCATGACACACCTCCAGCAAGGCCATGGCTTCCACTTCCTCCCAAACAGTTCCCCTAACTACAGGAGCCGAGTCTTCAAACACACGAGCCTCTGGGGGCCATTCTTACTCAAACCACCACAGAGGTGACGCTGATGATGTGGTAAAGGTAATGGTGTGAGTGACAGTGGTGGTGGTGGTGAATGTGGTGGTGATGGTAGTGAAGGTGGTGGTGATGGTGGTGATGAAGGTGATTGTGGTGGTTTGAGAGAGAATGACCCCATAGGCTCACAGATTTGGTCACCAGGGAGTGGCACTAATTGAAAGGATGAGGAGGTGTGGCCTTGTTGGAGGAAGTGTGTCACTGGGGGTTCAAAAGCCCACGCCAGGCCCAGAGTCTCTCTCTTTGCCTGCAGATCAGGACGTAGCTCTCAGCTACTGCTCCAGCACCTGCCTGCATGCCGCCATGCTCCTGCCGTGATGGTAATGGACTAAACCTCTGTAAGAGTTGCCATGTCATGGTGTCTCTTCACAGCAGTAAAACAGCAACTAAGACAGTGATGATAGTGTTGATGGTCATGGTGATGATGGTGATGATGGTGATGGTGATGATGGTGATGATGGTGGTGATGGTGATGGTGGTGGTGGTGGTGATGATGGTGATGATGGTGATGATGATGGTGATGGTGGTGGTGATGGTGATGATGATGGTGATGGTGGTGATGATGATGGTGATGATGGTGATGATGGTGGTGATGATGGTGGTGATGATGGTGATGATGGTGGTGATGATGGTGGTGGTGATGATGGTGGTGATGATGGTGGTGATGATGGTGGTGGTGGTAATGATGGTGACAGTGACAGTGAGGATGGTGAGGATAGCAGTCATCTTCAAGCACTCACATTTGCTACAACCTTCCCAACATGTCCTGTGTACCCCTGCTCACCCTCACGACAGCTCTGTGAGGCAGAGCTTATGTTTGTCATTTGGGAGATGAGCAAGCCGTCACTCAGAAACAGTTCCTGTGATTAATCTACCAGCGCATAGTAATGAAGATACTTGCCATCGCTGAGACGAGTGAGGACCCACATCTGCTCACTGCCATCCACTAATGTACAAGAGCCTGTGTAGTCACAGTCCCTGGGGAGAAAGGGGAATTGTGGGTCATCTGACACCTCCTAAGTACTTAGCACTGTGCTAAGTGGTTTACTGCTGGGTACTTAACACTGCTAAGTGGTTACTGCTGGGTACTCAGCATATGGTAGTCAGAACTCGCACAGAGGTCAGTGTGTTTTCTGTCATGGCCCCCCACTTCCTCTGAAGGCCCAGCAGGGCACCAGGTCCTGCCTCCATCCTACAGCACAAGTCCTGCCGTGACCCCAGGGAGAGACGGGTCTCCACTGTCATTTCCGGGATGAACCTCATCCCACCCATATTTGAGTCATGCCCTAGTGTCTCAGCCAGATTTCCGTTACTATAGCAGAACAACTGAGTCTGGACAGTTTATAAAGAAAAGACATCTGTGCAGCTCTTTGGCCTTGAGTCCTTCCCTGCTCTAAGTCCCTGTGACCTCAGAGCCCCACTCCGAATCACCATGCTTCCTGCCTTCCTTTACAACAGCGTTCCAAGAGAGAAAACAGAGCAAGTGTATAAGTCCTGAGATAAACCCCAGGGCAGTCAAGGTTGCCTAGTGTGGAGGAGCCTAGAAGTCTTGCTGCTCAGCTTCCAGGGAGCGCTGCTTCCTATCTGATTGGCAAAGGGAATGCTGGGAACACGGGAAACATTGAAGGGGAAGCCTTGAAAGTCAGCTGCCCCCACTTGTCTTCAGGCTCCCTTGATAAGGAAAAGAAAGGACTGTTTAGAGCTATCTCTGCAAACCCGCTTGTCTGTGTACATTTCTGCAACTGCGGGAGAGGAGGGGACCCACGCTTCTAGAAGAGCTGAGCTATGCCATACCTTTAAGTGGGAAAAGAGAAGAGAAAAAAACCTCTCCTCTTTGCCTCTGCCATCCTCATCGCTGCCCTTGTGGGCTGTCAGGTGACTGCGATGCTCCCCTGCCTCAGTATTCTCACAAGACATTCAGAAGCAAGGGATCCCTGGCCGAGAAACCAAAGCAAACTCATCCCACTGTCCCGAGGGTATGGCCTGAAAACTGGTAACAAGGTCAGGCACAACTCCACAAGAAGACCCTGGAGGAGACCCTGTGAAGGATTCACAGCAGCAAGGCTGTTCATGCTGAATGCCCGGGCCGATCTGGTCTACCAGACACAACACCAAGTTTTTATGACTGGAGATTTAGGCTCAGCTGGGGCTGGGATCTGCTGTTCATCTGTTTTACATGAGTGAGTTGGTTAGTTCAGTAATAAGTATGTAGACTCTTAAAGAAAAAAGGAGAGAGAGAGAGAGAGAGAGAGAGAGAGAGAGAGAGAGAGAGAATACACCAGCATTCAGGAGGAAGAGTGGCAGGTGTGAGACCCTGTCTAAAGAAGAAATAAAGAATCAAGTTGCAAAACAATATGCAAACTATGTTCCTTTTTTTTTTTAATGTCAGCAGCTGACCAAAAGAAAAATCTGGGGGTAGAACACAACCGAAACTATGGAATGTCATGGCAACGGGGCAGATCACAGACGGTCTTTACTTTCATTCAGTCATTCAATGGCTTTGTGATTGTTTTTGTTCTTGAGACAGTCTCATGTGACTCAGGCTGGCCTCCATCTTGATATGCAGCTGAGGATGACCTTGAACCTCTGATCCTCCTGTCTCCGCCTCCTGAATGCTGGGATTACAGGTGTGCACACACATCCAGTTTATAGTGGTGCTAGGAATCAAACCCAGGACCTCCTGCATGCTCGGCGAGCACTCTACCAACTGAGCTGCACCCCCAACTTCAGCAGCTATTGTGTGCCAGCCTCTGTGTGGAACACTGAAGACAGAGCCGTGAGCTCTTCCCACGACCAACTTCTGTAATCTTTGGATTTTGGGGATGAGCACTTAAAGCTTTTGTAACTGAAAATATAATGAAATCTTGCTCTTGTCCCCAAAGGTAAAATCCCAACATTTCACCATTGGATCTTGAGACACAATCTGGCACTCCCTCTCCCCTTCACCTTCCTTGGCTCCCCTCTCCCCATGGTCCTCTGTAGATCTCACCCGTGATTTGGCCCTTCTCTGTGTCCTGGGTCACAGTGGGTGGCTGAGTGACAGCCTAGACTGGCGCTGGCCACAGGTAGTGTCCAGTTCCTCTCTGACTAGCTCCCTGTGGGGGCCTTTCAGTAGTTGATTCCAGGTGTCTCAGAGCTAACCATTGTCCCTCATCCTTTCTCTCAGCCTGCTTCTTGCAACCTAGCTCAGAACATCACCCTTGACCACCTGGGCTGGCCTTTGACTACAAGCAAGTCCCCTGTCTCTAACTATGATCAGGAGCCGCTAACATCTCAGGGATATCTGGCCATGTCTAGAGGCCTTGTTCTTCTGATGATGGGCTGACCAAGATGTGCTTCTTCTGGCATCTGGCAGAGGCCAGGGAAGCTTCTAAACACCCTGTATGGCAGTGGTTCTCAACCTGTGGGTCTCGACCCCTGTGTGTGGTCACATATAAGTTATCCTGCAGATCAGATATTTACGTTACAATTCATAACAGCAGCAAAATTACAGTTATGAGGGAGCAACAAAATAATTTTATGGTTGGGGGTCACCACAACATGAGGAACTGTATTAAAGGGTCACAGCGTTAGGAAGGTTGAGACCCACTACTCTAGGGCATAAGACAGCCTCCATGGCAAGGAAGGAGCTGGCCTGCCCTGTCAGCCCGTGCCTCTCTAACCCTCCCAGCTTTTGTTCTGCAAACCTGCTCTTCCGGGGAGCAGCTCACTGTTCAGTCAGTAGCTGAGCAGCTCGTGACTCAGACCCTGCAGTCACACTGACTGAGTCCTGGACCTTCCAGCGGCCAAGCTCAAAGCTCATCCATCAGTTGGGGCGATGACAGGCTGCGGCTGTGGTGAAGCATTCATTGATTCCCAGAGCACCAGGCACATGGGGGATGTGCTCCATACATTTCCGAGATACTTAAATCAGGCCTGCCAGAAGAGATCTTCAGGTCTTCAGCCTCCCATTGAGCTCCACCTGACATTCCTCCCCTCCACCTTTCAGCTGCCTAGGGAAGTCCCACCCCTCCCTGGTCCCCCCAGGTCTTCACCCTTTAACCTTTTGCTGTGTGCTACTCGAACAGGTCACCACTGCCCAAGTGGCTTTGAACGTGTTTGGACTCTCCCACAACACTAGAGGCCAACAATCTAGACCAGTTGTTACCTTGCCTCTGTCTCCTTGTTAAGAGTCTGTGTGATGATGCTGAGTCTACACAGATAACCCTGAATAATCTCTACCTCAGCATCCTTAACCTAAGCACACTGGCCAAGTCCCTTTCTCCGTGTACTCACAGGTCCCAGGAACGAGGACCCAGCCGTTGGTGGCATCATCCCTCAGCCAGCCTCAGCTTCTGTTCTGGAATACCCTCCCTCCCACTTCGCCCACACTAGTGGCTCCTCAGGCAAATGGCCCCTCTGCTGAGACCCTCACACTCTCCTGTCTTCCTCTTCTCTTGCATGCTATCCATGGTCCCTGTGTGTTTCTAATCTGTCAGCTTGGACCTGTCACTTCAGACCACACTGGGAGGGTGTAGCTTCACAAAATCCCCCACTCTCAATTTAATACAGGAAATGTCTTTCAAATAGGTGCTTTATTGATAGGTTTTTAGTTTCTACCAAAACAAAGCCATCCACACTTGGGATTTGTGACGGCCCATCTAATAACCATTTAAAAAAAATGTTGGATGACAGCTCGTTCTGTCTTGATGAGAGGGCCGTAGTACCTGTGTCCACCTATCTGCAGATCCCATAAGTCATGCATAGTTGGGTGTGGTGATGCATGTCTGTACTGTCAGCAGTTAGAACGCTGGGGCAGAAAGGTCACAAGTTCAAGGCCAGCCTGGGCTACATAGCAAGACCACCTCTCTCTCTCTCTCTCTCTCTCTCTCTCTCTCTCTCTCTCTCTGTGTGTGTGTGTGTGTGTGTGTGTGTGTGTGTGTGTGTGTGTGTGTATTTTGAGATAGGGTTTCCTTATGTAGCCCTGGCTGTCCTGGAACTCGCTCTGTAGATCAGGCTAGCCTCCAAGTGCTGGGATTAAAGGTGTGCACTACCACCAAGGGGCAAGACCCCATCTCAAAAACAAAGGAAGACATACAGAGGAAGGGAGAGAGGGAGGGAGGGGAGGGAGGGAGGAGGGAGTGAGGGGAGGGAGGGAGGGAGGGAGGGAGGAAGAAAAAGACAGGAGATAAACTGACGCCCACCTCTCTTCCTGCCCCCCTTTTTAAGGGTTCTCTCTGTATCTAATATATCTTCTGGAACATTACAAGAAAATCATGAGCAAGACCAAGGAACTTCAGGTGATTCTTTAAGTTCTTTTCTCCCCCTCCCCAACTGTGAATTTGAATTTGTTTTCATGCTGTGGGGGAGTCAGCCCCCACCCCCCTGCTGGTGACAGGATTTTCCATTTGCACAAAGGGATTGAGCCCAGTGTCTGAGATGGCCCACAAAGGAATAGACAAATACAGAGCACCTTCCCTTGTCTGGCTTCCTGGGATAACCACAGTGCTTGATTTCCTCTGTAAAAAAAAATAAATAAATAAATAAATAAAAAAATCTCCAAAAGAGGGCCAGTGAGATGGCTCAGCAGATCAGGGTGCTTGCCGCCAAGCCTGATGACCAGAGTTCAATCCCTGGGACCTGACTCCATCAGGTTGTCCTCTCATCTCCAGGCACATGCATGCCTACTCATATATGCTACATGCCCCACCCCGAGACACACACACACACACACACACACACACACACACACACAAAGATGGTGAACCAGATATGGCCTATGAATGGCAGTTCATCCATCCCATTCTACAGATGTGGACATCAGTGTTCCGAGAGGTTGGTGATAATCTGACTGCCACACAGCTGTTTGGATAAAGAATCAAAAGCAGGAGCCTTCCAATGAGTCTGGCTCCTGTCTACTGAGCATCTACTACACACCACGCACGGGGCTAAAAGCCCCCCATCATCTCATGAGTCAGAGGCAGGCACAGTGACACCTCCTGTTAGGAATGGGGACACACGTAAGATTAACTAGAGCAGGGATTTCTATCTAAAACCAGAGTGTGACATTTTAACATTCTTGCTGTCCTCACCAGTCACCTCTCTAGACCAAGTGTGGTTCAGCCATGTTCTTAAGGAACTTTTATGGTGGACTTTGCTCCCTGAAAGATAAACAGTTCGGAAAGAGGTAGGAAAAGGACTCCAGTCTCTCCCCTGTGGGATTCGTTTGGCTTTTCTCTCCATGCAGGTCCAGATGAGCACTTCACAGGAAACTCAGCAGTCTCTGCAGGAGGAGCACCTGGCCGAGAAGGAGAAGCTGAACAAGGAGAAGCTGGAACAAGAGGAGAAGCTGAAAGCCAGAATCCAGCAGCTGACGGAAGAGAAGGAGGTAAGGTGGCCTGTGGCAGTTCCTTTGAGCCTGGGTCACTGGGGACTTTGGGTTGAAGTGCTTCCTGATTGGTGTACTGGTTCTAAGTGAGTTACATGGGGTGAATGATTGGGTCCTAAACCCACAGCAATGAACTGGAAAGATGGCTCAGTGGTTAAGAACATTGGCTGCTCTTGCAGGGGACTGGGGTTTGCTTCCCAGCACCCACATGGCAGTTCATAACCATCTGTAACTCCAGATCCAGGGGGTCTAATGCCCTCTTCTGGCCTCTGTGGGTACTACACACAGATAGTACACATACGTGCAGGCAGAACACCCATACAAGTAAAAATAAATAAATCTTTGAAAAGAAAAAAAGTCACAGAAAGATCAACTGGAACAGGCAGGCATGTTGACATTTTGGGAAATGCTACTATATTTATTTTGTATTACAGTTGACTATACCAATAGGAGTCATTACTGCAGATCCTGGTTTGTACATGACAAAGTATAAGCAAAACTGATTTCAGGTCACACCAGCCTTTTTTCTCTAGATATGTAGCTGGGAAAACAAACCGGCCCAAACTGTGGCTCACTCTTCTAGAACCCAGGTCAATTAGAAAGCCCTGCAGCAATGACTACACACTAAGGTGCAGTGGACCATCTGAGGGTCTGTTTGAGATGCAGAGTCCAGGTCAGTTCTGACAACCCCCTAGAAGGCCATGACACCCCAGATCTGCATTCTAGACACAGTGTTGGGTACCTGAGGCTTTCTCAGAGATGTCCCAAGGAAAGCAACTCTAATCAGATGTTTTATTAAACACGGTCTATGTCACAGACCTGAACTCACAGCTGTGATCACCTTCACAAAGTCTGTGCAAGACCGGGCCTGTAGACATCCAGCCAGAGAGGGACAAGGAGCCCAAGGTAGCCCGAATCTTAAAAGGTCTTATTAATAAAAACAAACCTGGCCAGGTATTGGGGTGGATGCTGAAAGATCAGAGAAGCAGAACAAGCCACAGCTTCCTCACCTCGCCAATTCCTCAGCTGATTTTGTTTCCTCAGACTGGAAGCCTCTGAATCCTCATCCAAATGGATCTCAGCTGAACTGCTGCTAAAAGCTAAAAGCTTAAAAAAAGGCTCTAGTTCCTAGTTCTCATCCCTTACATACCTTTCTGCTTCCTGCCATCACTTCATGGGATTAAAGGCGTGTGTCACCATGCCTGGCTGTTTCCAGCGTGGCTTTGAACTCACAGAGATCCGGATGGATCTCTGCCTCCGGAATGCTAGGATTAAAGGCGTGTGCTACCACTGCCGAAACCTGTTGTGCCGGTGTTGTGAGACCCCCGAGCAAGACCACCACAGAGCCGATATCTGATGCAAAACACACAGGGGTTTACTGATAACAAGCAAGCCCAGACTTGGTCCGTGTCCAACATCCGACACCGTGGGTGGAGGAGGACGGCCCTGAGCTCTCAGGATGAGGGCTTTGTAAAGGGAAAAACCACAAGCAGGGTGGTACAAGCCATGGCGTCATATGATTGGGTGAGGATTTGTAACCTTTGAATATACTGGTTGAGGGTTACAGTTATCATATGGGGGCAGTCTTGGACAAGTCCAGGCTCTGTCCTTGAGCTGCCATGGAGGCTAGCTGGCCTCGCATGTTCACACTGACCCATGCATGTAGGTCTAAGTTGGTGAGGGGTCCCAGATAGTAAACAACTGGCTGAACCTTGAGCAGTCAGAGTACATGCAGAAAGGGAACTACTACAAGGACTAAGTCATGGCCCCACCAGAAACTGCTTGTTCAAGTCTCAGGAAACTGAAATTGAGGCCTGATCTCTGAGAGAAGACTGATAGCTGACAGCCTGTTACAGAGTCTGCTGGGTCCTTTTAAACCTATGGGGGGGGTTGTTTGTTTTTTGGTTTGGTTTGGTTTGGTTTGGTTTGGTTTGGTTTTGGTTTTTTGAGACAGGGTTTCTCTGTGTAGCTTTGGAGCCTGTCCTGGATCTCACCCTGTAGACCAGGCTGGCCTCGAACTCACAGAGATCCACCTGGCTCTGCCTCCCGAGTGCTGGGATTAAAGGCATGCGCCACCACCGCCCTGCTAAACCTATGTTTAATATAGTGGCTGTTCTGTTCTCTGACCCCCAGATGAGTTTATTGGGGTGCACAATATATCAACCACAGCACACAAGGCCCTGCCCCTCTCTGGGGATCCATAGGCAACTAATGATTGATGGGAGAGACAGAGAGAGAGACAGAAACAGAGAGATGGAGAGAGACAGAGACAGAGAGAGAGGAAAAAGAGAGAGAGTTTCCTCAGTGGTGTAGCCAGTGGGCCAGTGGACAGAGAGAGACAGAGAGAGGAGTTTCTTCTGTGGCAAGGTTCCCGCCCCGCCCCGCCCCCCCCAAGCTCCTGTAAGCAAGACCCGATGGCACAAATTGAGTCACAAGGAGAGAGAAGTGGGGGGGGAGAGATGGGCAAGGAAGAGAGAGAGAAAGAGGGAGGAGAGAGAGAAAGAGCGGGAGGGTACGAAGTACAAACCCCTTCCTTGAGAAGGGGAAAGGGATCCGAGAGAACAGGAGGGGAAAGAGAGGGGAACGGAGGTGAATATGACCAAAATACATTATATATGTGTGTTTAAATGTTATAACGAAACCCATTATTATTCATAATTAATATGTGCTAGTAAACAAGCATTTGAGAAAAAATAGTCTGGGCCCACACCCATCAGACTCTGTGGAGAAGGCAGAGAATGAGTTTCTGAAGCCAGTTCTCATCATTCTCCCGGATCACACGTGAGGACCTGCCGTACATTCTGTTTCCTTCTTCGCTCTCCTCCTCGGTCAGTGGCTCATGACCCCCATGGCTCGGCCACATTTGGTCATTTAGGTTCTGAGGACAAAGGTGGGAATGTAGCTCAGGCTCTGGGATTGGTAACATTCCCAAAGCACAGCCACAGTTGGAGTGGGTGTGGAGGGCCGTGCACATGGTACCCTTCTTCCTGCCTGCTGCCCCGTCTGCCAGACTCCATCTCCTCCCAGTCACCCCTTCTCTCCTCAGTGAAGGACGAGGCCTTCCACAGCATTGCCACCTCTGTTGGCTCCAGTTCAGTGACTCCCGACTTGGCCAGCAACTCGGAGCAGCAGCCACTGCCTCCATGGTCCCACCACTGTTTGTGGTTCGGTCCGGGCCAAAGCTTCTCCCGAGCCTCCTAGGCCGGCCTCAAACTCGGGATCCTCCTGCCTCTGCCTCCTTCAGTAAATCCTACCGGCGTGCGCCACCACTACCGGCTGAGTATAGCTCGGGCCTGAGCTGGGGCTCACAAGCACCTTTTTCATGAATTCGTACCACGAACGTTGGGCGCCAGATGTAGCATGAATCTTAACAGGTCTTATTAATTAAATCAAACCTGAGCCAGGTATTGGGTTGAACACTCGCTGGATCCTCAGCTGGTCTTGTTTCCTCAGACTGGATGCCCCGAGCCCTCATCCAGAATGGGTCTCAGCTGAACTGCTGCTAGAAGCCTGAAAGCTTAACCAGCCACATGCTTCTCCAGGCCAAAGGCTTCTCCAGGCCAAATGCTTCTCCAGGCCAAAGGCCTCTCCAGGGCAAATGCCTCTAGTTTCTGGTCCTCACGCCTTATATATCTTTCTGCTTTCTACCACCACTCCCTGAGATTAAAGGCGTGCTTTCTGGGATTAAAGGCGTGGGTCACCATGCTTGGGTGTATCCTTGAACACATGAATTTCTGCCTCTGGAATGCTAGGATTAAAGGCGTATGCTACCACGCCTATCCTCATGTTTAATATTGTGGCTGTTCTGTCTCTGACCCCAGATAAGTTTATTAAGGTACACAATATTTTGGAACACAATACCACCACACATCTCTGTCACATACACCTGCTCCCCACCCCTCTCTCCAACCTCCAGTTCACATCCAGCTCCTTTGGGATATCTGTCTCCTCCCTCTTTACCTTTCTTCTGCCTTTTCTTTTCATTAGTTATTCAGTGTGTGTGTGCCTGTGTGCCTGTGTGTCTGTGTGTCTGTAAGGCTGAGGACAGTGGCATTCAGTTCCCTCCTTCCGCAGTGTGGGTCCTGGGAATTGAACTCAGGTCATCAGGTTTTGCGGTAGACATCTTTACCATCTCACTAGCCCCCTTTCTGCCTTTTGTGCAGTGGAAGCTATAAAATGGGAGAACCAACAGCCGAAACTTGTGTGTGACCCTTGCAAAGGCAAGATTAACGATGGCTGCTGTGTTTATCAGCCTTCTCTTCGCTGTGATAGAATGCCTGAGGTTTTTAAATTAAAACCTCAAAAAAAGTATTTTGTATACACAACAGTGGGTTTCATTATGACATTTTTGTGCCTATATAACATTCTACTTTGACCCTGTTCACCCCATTACCCTTGCATGTCCCCCTTAGCCCCCCTCCCCCCAAATAGTCCCCTTGACTTGCATGTCACACTCTACAATATACATTCCACAGACGTGGGAAAACCGTGAAATAGGGTTGAACATGGTGGCGCACGCCTTTAATCCCAGCACTCAAGAGGCAGAGCCAGGTGCATCTCTGTGAGTTCGAGGCCAGCCTGGGCTACAGAGTGAGTTCCAGGAAAGGTGCAAAGCTACACAGAGAAACCCCGTCTCGAAAACAAAACAACAACAACAAAAAAACTCACCATGCTTAAAGTAAAGGTATAAGTTAATGTTGGATTCATAACTCCTCATGCAGCCTGTGGACCAAAGCTTGGACCTACTTCATCAGTTCCACATATGAGAGAAAACATGAGGTTGGTCTTTCTGGTCTCTCACTTAACATGGTGATTTCCAATGCCACCCATATCTCTGCAAACACTATAATTCCGTTCTCCCCTATGGCTACTGTAGCTAGAGTTTTCCTGCCGGGCCCACAGTCAGGACAAATCTCTGTCACCCGCCAGTCTCCGAGCTCCCAAGTCCCGCCAGTCTCCGAGCCCACTTATAAAATAAACACACAGATGCTTACATTATTTAAACTACTTGGCCATTAGCTCAGGCCTATCATTGTCTAGCTCTTACTCTTATATTTAGTCCATTTCTATTAATCTCTATTTTGCCACGTGGGTCGTGGCTTACCGGTACCTTACATCTTCCTTCTCCTGGCCGCGGCTCCAGGCCGTCTCCCTCCACCTTCCTGTTCCCTCAATTCTCCTCTCTGTTAGTCCCGCCTATATTTCCTGTCTGGCTACCGGCCAATCAGCGCTTTATTGATACAGAGTGATATCCACAGCAGGCTACTTTATGTATCGTGACACATACATGTCCGTTTGCCTGCTGAGGGGTGACCAGCCAGTTCCGTGTCTTGGCTGTTAGGAACGGTCCGGCGACAGATGTGGATGTGCGGGCATCGCTGGCTTCGATTCATTCAGAAGCTGGATCATAGGGTAGTTGTGTTTAGCTTTTTAAGAGGAAGGAAGGGTTTACATGTTTGCTGGACCCTGTGCACTTAGCAGAACATTATGGAGTCAGGAGCATGTGGCAGAGAGGACTCCGCACTTCATGGTGGACAGGAAGTAGAGAAAGGAGAAAGGATGAGGGACTAGTATAACCCGAGAGAGGATGCCCTGCTGACCAACTTTCTGCTACTAGGCCCCACGTCCTAAAGTTTCCAGAACCTTCTAAGACGGCAGCACAGGTGGGGACCAAAGACGTTCAGCAGGAACCTGTGTTTCAGATTCAAACCACAGAAGCAAAAATCACAGTGGTAGATTTTTGGAGAACAACTGGATGGAGGAAAATAAATCAAAAAACAAACCTTTTGTTCCACAGAGAGAAGTAAATCCAGAAAAGACCTAAAGTCTTCAAAATCCTCCCAAATGCTCCACCTTCTTGCTGCTCATGCTTCCTGACTGACATCCCCACTTAGCGCCAGCCCTTCCCAGCCCTGTGTCAGATTGTTTGAATTAGGGTTGACTATTTCTGTTTGGGGATGCAAGGCCTTAGCCAGCATGACACCCACCCCCAAAGTCACCAGCCTGCTCCTTCTCAGCCCTTGTAAAATTGTTCCTGGAAGACGGCGTTTGAAGTGCTGCTTCAAACCCCTTAAACTTAGAAACCTCGGACAGAGTACCAGCCGGACAGAGTGACATCCCCACCCAGACGGACTGCCACTGTCAGGTCCATCCTGGCTCCCAACCAGCTGGACCCCAGAGATTCATCTGAAAGAAACTTTGTGGGCCTTAGTCCTGGGGTGTGTGTGTGTGTGTGTGTGTGTGTGTGTGTGTGTGTGTGTAGACATGCTCATGTCATGGCCCATGTTGGAAGGTCATAAAACAACTTTCAGGAATCAGCTCTCTTCTTCCATGTGGCTCTCAAATACTAAACTCAGGTTGTCAGGCTTGGCAAGCAAGCCTCTTTACCCACTGAACTATCCCACCAGCCCCTCCTTGTTCTTTGAGACAGGGTCTCTCTCTGGCCTAGAACTTGCCAGATAAGCTAGACTATCTGCCTGTCTCCTTCTCCGCAGGACTGGGATTACAAGGGCACACCACCATGCCTGGCTTTTTTTTCTTTTCTGTGTGTCTCTGCATGTGGTATATATGCCTGTGGTTATGCATGTTCATATGCATGTGGGGGTGTACATATGCATGTGACTGCAGGTGCCTATGTGAGTCCAAATGCGTGCATGCGTGTGCACTGAAGTGTGGAGGCCCAAGAGTCCTCTGTGATCACACTCCACCTTATCGATTGAGTCGGGGTCTCTCAGTGGAGCCCAGAGCTCAGAGAACAGCTAACTCCAGCTTGCTCCAGGGCTCCCTCTTCTCTGCTGGCAGAGCTCTGAAATTACAGGCAGCCCGCCACACCCACCCAGCACTAATGTGGGTGCTGGGACCTGAGGTCTGGTTCTCTTACTTGCGAATTTCACCTGCTGTGGGATCTTTCCAGCCCCACACCTGTTTCTTTTTTTTTTTTTTTTTTTTGGTTTTTCGAGACAGGGTTTCTCTGTGTAGCTTTGCGCCTTTCCTGGAGCTCACTTGGTAGCCCAGGCTGGCCTCGAACTCACAGAGATCCACCTGGCTCTGCCTCCCGAGTGCTGGGATTAAAGGCGTGCGCCACCATCGCCCGGCCCCACACCTGTTTCTAAGTGAATGCTGGGCATCAACTCAGCTCCTACTCAGCTCCTTACGCTTTCAAAACAAGTGCTTTACTGACAGACCGAGCCATCTCCCGTCTCTGTCCTGGCTTTTAAGTGACCCTTCCTCCTCTACTCTGTCTCTAAAAATACACGACTTTTAGCTCAGCCTCCCTCCCAAGAATCCTGGATGCTCTGGGAACTTTTTTTAAGTGACCAAAGAAATGCCAGGCTCAGTCATCAATCCAGCACTTCCTTCAAGGCATGCAGTTGTCAGGGTCCCTCTGAAGTTCTCACACAGACCTGCTTCTTTGGAGACCACTGAGTCACTGGTTCCTGTGCCCGGACCCGGGTGAGGCATGCTAAGGACGGAAGAGCGAACCAGGCAGAGCCCAGGGAGAGGTTACTTCCTGCCATGGCAACAGGTAGACTCAACAACAGGGGTTGGCTTGCAGGCTTTGGAGGAGAGCATCACTCGGGAGAAACACAGAACACAGGAGGCCCTGGAGAAGGCACAAAGTCGAGTCTGTGATCTGGAGAGCCGCTTGGCCTGTCAAAAGGAGGTACACTCAGCTGGTGGAGGCCTGCTAAAGGGACTGCGGGGAGATGGAAGAGCGGTGGGGAATGGGGGCGCTGTCCTGTGCTGTTTGTCCTGGCCTGGGCTCTACAATTGGGAGAAGGATAGAGGACTTGGAAGAGAGCCATGGAGATGTAGCCTTGCCGACCAGTTGAGAAAAAAAAAATGTGAATGTGATGAGCCAGGTATGGTGGCTCCTGCCCATCACCCTGACACTAGGAGGCTGAGAGGCTCACTGTGAGTTCGAGGCCAACGAAGGCTATTGTACAAAGGCTCTGTCTCATGGGTGACAGCATAAAGTACAGGCTGAGACAGGGTGGGGCAGTATTCACACTTGTCTGCCCCGAAACATGGAATGGAGAATGACAGGATCTTGAGAGAACGATTCAACAACATCCTAAACTCACCCATCTTCAGAACCAGTACCCAGAAGTTTTCTTCAGCCCTGCGCAGAAGGATGCCCAGGGCTTGCAGGAAGTCTTTCTTAGGCTGGGGTGAGTCAAGCTCTTTCTGGCCAAAAGGTGGCCACCATTGACCCATCTCAGGCTTCCTTTTCCCATAACAGTCCAGATGTTGAAGAGCCAGGCACCAGCTCCTATATCCTTCCCAGCCACCACCCCACTCCACCCTGGTCCCCTGTCATGCACAGCAGGATGGGAGTAGCCTGGCTTGCATCCCCTTCCCATGCCCGCTTTATGCTCCAGAAGTCACCAACCTGTAGTTGATTGGATGACAGGGTCTGCAGATGTGTTGTTATACCTAGAATGGTTTACTTTGGACTCCGAAAATGTACTTGAAAATCCAGATCTCCATTCTCTCTTGAAAAGTAAAAAAAAAAAAAACTCTGGCCTTCATTTCCACTTGGGGAGAAAAAGGGGGAGGGGGCTGGAATAGATCCCAGCAGCCGCAGTTGGGTGGTCCTCTGAGCTTCTACCCTCTCCTAAGCTTTGAAGTTTGAGTTCACCACCTGTCCTCTTCCTAAAGTCCAGTAGCCAGAACCAAACACCATCCTCCAGGCACAGAAGTCTGGGAAAGGGCATTCCCTCCCTCATGAAAGATGCTGTTTCTGTGGATGTGCCCAGACTCTAGCTCACAGGAAAGCTCCGTTACATCGTCAGTTTGCATTTAGCCTGTGGTCAGTCTCAGACCCCTCATCCATTGACACATGTGCCCTCGATAATCCCTAAGTCCTGAAGGGCACAGGCTTTGTAGCTACACAAGATGTGAGTTTGAGTCTATCAATACCTCCCTTCTTGGAAGGGAGCCATGAAGGCTAGAGATAAAGCACAGGCAAGCGTTTGACCCAGAAGTGTCACTGATCTGTGGTAGCTGTCACCGTTATCACTACAGCCAGGTCTCCCGGCGCTTGGGCATGCCCCCCCCCAGCCCTTCCCCCCTCTCCCTGCACCCTCCCTCCCACCCCTGCTTCCTGACAACCCACCCTCTTCAAGTAGAGTGCTTGCCTGCCCAAACAATCAGATGTGACCCAGGGAGATGTTTACATGTGGTTTCTCACACAGCGGTTCCTCAGCACTCTGTAAACAGTGTCACCAAGGTTTGCCTTGAGTCCTGTCTCCAGGCAGGGTGGGGAGGTGCTGGTGGGTGCGTGGGTCTCCATGGAGTCACTTAAGTCAGATGGCATCCAGGAATCAACAAGGGCTGGCCAGGTCCTTGAATTTAGAGATTCCAAGGTGACAGACGGAGTGTGTCAGAAAAATGTAAGCCTCTGGGCCAAGTGTGGTGACACACACCTATAATCTCTACTCACACAGCAGAGACAGATGGATCTCTGTGAGTTTGAGGCCAGACTGGTCTACATGCAGAACTGTAGACCAACCAGGGCTACAGCATAAGACCCTGCCTTAAAAAAAAAAATTAAGCATCACGCAGAGGGGAGCTGGGGTTGGTTACACCAGTCCTTGGGGGCGGTCAGGCCACTTCTGATAAGGCCTGGTGGTAGTTTCTTCCCAGAAAGAATTGAGCCACCTCCAGTAGGGTCTTTTTTTCATTTGTTTATTTCTTGGGGTTTTGGTTTTGATTTTTGGTTGTTCGTTGTTGTTTTGTTTTGTTTTGACAAAGGATCTGTTAGCCTAGGCTGGTCTCCAACTCACTGTACAGCCAAGGATGACCTCTGAACTCCTGATCCTTCCTCCAACTCCAGGTGCTGGGATCAGAGGCACGGACCACATAAAACTGTCTCCGTGTAGCTCCTGGCCATCTCCTGAGATTAAATGCCTTCCAAAGGCTAATCCCCTCCTCTTATGGAGTCTAGTAGAAATCACGTTGCAAGTTCCAAACACCTGATGCCCAGCTGGGCCCTGGAGGGAGGCCCTGTGTAAGCCGAGGCCACACTTTTCTCGGGATCTCAGATACTGTGCCAGGACCACAGTCTCGATCCTCTGGGGGTGAAATCTGCAGTGAGTCCATTAGCAGGGTAACCGCAGCAAGAAATGGACCAGATGATATTCTGTGGCTAGGGACCGCAGCATACGAACCCAGAGCTCTTCCCTGGTCCCAGCGCGTCCCTGCAAGGCTCGTGAACCTTCCAGGAGGTGGTGACTGGCTCATTCATCCCCTCACCTCCATTCTTCAGAAATTTGCTTCCCTAGTTGGAGAGTCCACCATCCACGGAACTCTTCTCCCTCAGAACTTGGGCCCCTCCGCCTGCTGGTCTCCTCCCAGAGCCTCTGCACATAGCCTGTGTGTTTGCTCCGTTCAAGACCCTGGCCTCCCTGTTGACAGACCGTGTGGCCCTGAGCCATCGTCTCTTCTGGCCTCTGGTTTCCTTGTCTATAAAATGGGCTTCTAGCAGCAGCTCCTGGTAGGGGTGCTATGGGGGTGAGGTCATCCTAAGGGTGACATCCATCTTAGCTGTTAGTCTTAGCTCGGACGCTGGTATTGTTGGCCGTGCCTTTCAGGTCTTGGAGGACAGCGTGACTCATGAGAAAAGGAAAATGCGGGAAGTGCTGGAGGCAGAAAGGAGGAAGGTACAAGACCTGGAGAATCAGCTGACCCAGCAGAAGGAGGTAGGAGCAGCCAGGGCCCTCCGGGAGGACAGCCAGCCAGGTGTGCCTGACAGCCCAGCAGTCCCATGGTCACCCTGCTGCAGCACCTGTGCAGGAAGTGGCCAACACCTGCCACTCACTAGCCAGCCAGGGAGGATCCCTGGAGCTCGGACCCAGGGCCTCTGAAAAATGGAAATCAAGATGATCTCTTTGTGGGACAAAAGTCACTGTACGTAAAGTACATACCGTTCTTCTCTGAAGCTGCCAGGGGTTGTGGCTGCTGGAGTAGGAAGCATGTTCCCAGCACTGTCGCTCTGCTCCACCTGCCCTGGTGCCAACACCTACCGGGTTAGACAGTCTCGGCACCCAGGGGTGGGACTGATGCCAGCCTGGGAACCAGAGAGGAGGAGCCCCTCCTTCCTTTACGCTCCTGTGACTAACTGAGACACGACTTCCTGCTCCCCAGCCTCATCACTTCCTCTCACGTCACATCCGGGCAGGCACCTTGTTCCCTGAGTTCTTGCCCCAGACCCTGAGTCACTGGTTCTGATGGTGACTCACCTTGGCTTCCCCTTGCAGTGAGTCTGCCCTCTGTCTTAGTCACTGTTCTGTGGCTGTGAAGAGACGCCATGACCAAGGCTTGTAAAAAGAAAACGTTTAATTGAGGGCTTGCTTACAGTTTCAATGGGTTAGTCCGTTATCATCATGGGGGGGCTGGGAGGGGGGTGGCGGGAGCATGGCGGCACTCGCCACGGTGCTGGAGCAGTAGCTGAGAGTTACAGCCTGATCCAAAGGCAGAGAGCAAGAGACTGGGCCTGGAATGCCCACAGCCAGTGACACACTTCCTCCAACAAGGCCACACCTACATGAGCCTATGGATGGGGGGTGGGGGTGGGGGAGGGGTACAGGTGGGGGAGTACTCTTACTCCCCTCTTGCTTCTGCTCCCCCTCAAACCCCTCTTTGACTTCCAGATCTCAGAGAGCATCACCTACGAGAGACTCAAAATTCGAGACACCCTAGAGAAGGAAAAAAGGAGAGTACAGGACCTGGAGAATCGCCTGACCAAGCAAAAAGAGGTACAAGTCTCAAGAGACGAGACTCATTGCTCCCATGGACCTGCCAGGCCCTGCAGCCAGGCAGTCAGGGTTCAAATCCTTCTTCTGCTGGGGGACTTTAGGAAAGTTACTTGCTGTCTCTGGACCATGATGCTCCCACGTATGAAATGCAGTCGATCTCATTCCGTGGTGAGACACAGCTGTTGATCATAGCACACAGACAGACCCACGCAGTGTGCGACTGTTACAAGCTCCTGGGGGGTGGGCAGGATCCGAACCCAGAACTCCCAAACCTTTCCTTTTCACCTACTTCTTCCATTGTACTTCAGCTTTGTGTAGAGTAAGGCAGGGGTGACAGAGAGGGGACATCCAGTCATCTCCATGTCCCTTTCCTGACAGAGCTTGTCACAGCAGTCATGAACTTCCAAATCTGTTAATATCCACAATTCTGACATGGTGGGCAAAGAGGAAGTGACTTCATAATCTCACAAACTGCAGATATTCACTTGTCCTGGGTTCCCATCATGTAAAGGACACATGTGCATGCCCGCGTGCGCGCGCGCACGCATGCACAAACACACACACACACACACACACACACACACACACACACACACCTTGGCCAATATCTTAGTCAAAGTAAGTGAGCAACACCAAACTGGCAATTGTGAGTTAGATTTAAATAAGTAAATATAGCCGGGCAGTGGTGGTACATGCTTTTAATCCCAGCACTTGGGAGGCAGAGCCAGGCGGATCTCTGTGAGTTCAAGGCCAGCCTGGTCTACAGAGTCAGATCCAGGACAGCCAGAAACCCTGTCTTGAAAAACCAATAAATAAATAAATAAATAAATAAATAAATAAATAAATAAATAAATAGGTAAATATGCGTTGAAAGGATCTTCAGGGCCTACTGGTCTAAGAAGGTGTCTGTGCATCCATTCTATGTGGTTTTCTTTAAACATAGCCACCCACACATTGTCATGCGTGTGTTTTGAGTGCCCTGGATATAGGGTGGATCTGGAATCTGTATTTTGTTTGTTTTTGTTTTCGAGACAGGGTTTCTCTGTGTAGCCCTGGCTGTCCTGGAGCTCCCTCTGTAGACCAGGCTGACCTCAAATTCACAGAGATCCACCTGCCTCTGCCTCCCAAGTGCTGGGATTAAAGGCGTGCGCCACCACTGCCAGGCTGGAATCTATGTTTTTAAGAAGCTACCAGAATGACTTTGAAGCATTTGGAACACCACCCCCTAAGGAGAATCAATGTCAACAAAGCTCTCGGGATGGCACAGCTGCTCTGGACCCCACTTAGATGGGAGGCCTTAACTGATGGATGAGTGTCCAGAGGAGGCAGAATCCAGCAAAGTAAGGCAAGCAAGGCACAAGAACTCAGGGCTGCCACATTCCCATGTGGAGGCCTGGAGCTCAGACTGAGAATTGACCATGGGAGCGGTCTCTTTACTTTATTTCCCAAATAATGCACCCTGGAATGCTGGAGAATGAGTCAGTAAGTGTGGGTGAAGAAGAGAATTTAAATTGTTTAGAGAAGATAGGCTAGTAATGAGACTAATGTAATATATATGTGTATATATAATGAAATACATATACACATATATACATATATATGTATACACATATACATACATATGCATATCACACACACGTATATCAGGGCTGGAGAGATGGCTCAGCACTTAAGAGCACTGGCTGCCCTTACAAAGACCCCGGGTTTGATTCCTGACACTCACACAGCCCCTCAAACCATCTATAACTCCAGTTCCAGGGGATCTAACGCCCTCTTCTGGCCTCCACCGGCACCAGGCACACAAGTAGTGTACAGACATAAAATACCCACACACATAAAATAAAAGTAAATCTTCTTTAAGTATGTCATGAATCAATACATAAACTACAAATTTATTCCAGCAGTTACAGGGCAAGGAGAACCTGCTGGTTGTGCAGTCACCACACAAAGGTAGCGTAAGCGCAGCAGGGCTGTAAGTGCAAGCCTGGAACCCCAGCTACTCAGGAGGCTGAGGCAGTTCAAGTCCAGTCTGGGTTGCAATGAGCTCAGGGCTGGCTTGGAAACTTGGAAAGACCCCATCTCAAAATCAAAAATAAAAAGAAAGCTTAGAGTTCAAAGATACAGCGCTTGCCTAGCATGTGCAAGACCCTGGGTTCGAGCCCACAGCAAAATGTCAAACAAGCACACGGAGACAAAGTCCTTCCAGGTGCCAACACCACCAGGGCTCCACCAAGGGCTGTCCTAAAAAGAAATCTGCAAGACAACAAGAAACATCTGTAGGGGCAGCCTTAGATCAGAGGCACTTGCTGGGAGACCTCAGTTGGCAGGTGACAGCAAACACATCAGGAGGAGCAGTAATGCCCCACCCCGAAGGGGACCCACCATGCACCAGGACAGAGCACACGCAAACCCTCGAGTGTGGCTCTGGTGGGTATTCTGCAGGCCAACTCCCCCACCCCAAACCCAGGAAACAAAAACGAAAATGGACAGGTTAAAAGCTTACACCGGGCAGAGGGAATAGTGTGAAGACGCATCCCCTAGATTGGGCGGGAAAGACTTGCAAGACACAGGTCTGGTTAATCTCTAAACCATCTGAGGAATTCAGATAGCTCAATGGAAAGACAGCCAGTGGCCCAACCGAAACACACAGGTACCTGACAAACTGGCTTGTTTCGTTTTATGGTACTGGGGAGTGGAGTCCAGGACCTCACACATGCTAGCAAGGTGCTCTTCCACTGAGCCACATCCAACTTTTTTATTTTATTTTTGAAATAGGGTCTCACTAACTTGCCCAAATTGACCTCAAACTCACTTTGTAATCCAGGTTGGCTTCAATTCTACCACCCTCCTGCCTCTCAGCCTTTCAAGTAGAGGAATTTATAGGCTGACACCACCACACCTGGCCTGAATAGACATTTTTCTTTTGTCATTTTATCATTTTATTTTTTATGTGTGTATGGGTGTTTTACCTGCATGTGTATCTGGTGCCAGCAGAGGCCAGAAGAGGCCATTACTGGAGTTACAGATGGTTGCGAGCTACCTACCATATGAGTGCTGGGAATCGAAGCAAACCCGGGCCCTCTGGGAAAGCAGCCAGCGCTCTTAACCACTGCACTACCTCTCTATCCCCCTGAATGGACGTTCTTTTCAAAAGGAAGATTAAAA
>CABHPH010123216.1:469-11605 GCA_902168325.1 Peromyscus nudipes
TGACACACACCTTTAATCCCAGAAAGCGAGCCTTTAATCCCAGGGAGTGGTAGTAGAAAGCAGAAAGGTATATAAGGCGTGAGGACCAGAAACTAGAAGCTTTTGGCTGGTTAAACATTTGGCCTGGTTAAGCTTTCAGGCTTCTAGCAGCACAGTTCAGCTGAGACCCATTCTGGATGAGGACTTGAGGCCTCCATTCTGAGGAAACAAGACCAGCTGAGGATCTGGCGAGGTGAGGTAGCTGTGGCTTGTTCTGGCTCTCTGATCTTCCAGTGTTCACCCCAATACCTGGCTCAGGTTTGATTTTATTAATAAGACTCTTTAAGATTCATGCTACAAACTTGACACAAGCTGAAGTCATTTGGAAAGAGAGAACTTCAACTGAGAAAACGCCCCAACCAGACTGGCCTGTAGGTAAGTCTTTAGGGCATTTTCTTAATTAGTGATTGATGTGGGAGGACTCCGCTCATTGTAGGTGGTATCACCACTGAGTAAGTGGTTCTGGATTCTATAACAAAGCAAGCTGAGCAAGCCGTGAGGAGCAAGCCAGTAAACAGCACCTATCCATGGCCTCTACATCAGCTCCTGTCTCCAGGTTCCTGCCCTGGTTTAGTTCCTGCCCTTTCTTCCCTCAGTGATGTGGAACTATAAGCTAAAATAAACTCTTTCCTCCCCAACTTGTTTTTGATCATGGTGTTTTATCACAGCAATAGAGAGCCTAACTGAGACAGCCAATATTATGTCAAATAGAGAAAAAAAAGCATTCCCACTGAGATCAAGTAGAAGACAGGAGTGTCCACTTTCATTACTCTTATTCAATATAGTACTTGAAGTCCTAGCAATAAGACAAGAGAGGGAAATAAAAGGAATACAAATAGGAAAGAAAGTCTGCTATCCCTATTTACAAATGGCAAGATTCTACAAGACAGATCCTGTAGACTCTACCAGAAAATTCCTAGAGGTGATAAATTCTTTTAGCAGAGTGGCAAGTTACCAAAATCAGTAGCCTTCCTATATATCAAACAAAAACAGACTGAGAAAGAAATCAGAAAAACAATCTTATTCACAATAGTCTCAAAACAAAAATACCTTGGAATAAACCTAATCAAGGAAGTGAAAGATCTATACATTGAAAACTTGAAAACACTGAGGAAAGAAATTGAAAAAGAAGTACTCCAGTTGTAGAGACCTCCCATGTGTGTGGATTGGTATGATTGATACTGTAAAAGTGGTCATCCTACCAAAAACAAATTCAATGAAATCCTCATTAATACTTCAATGCAATTCTTCACAGAAACAGAAAAAAAAGTCTTAAAATTAATAAAGAAGGAATTGATGAGATTATTCAGTGGTTAAGAGCGCTTGCTGCTGTTGAGAGCCTGGGTTTGGGTCCCAGCACACACATAGTGGCTCACATCCACCAGTAACTCCACTTCTGGGGGATCAGATGGCCTCTTCTGATCTGTGTGGACATCATCTGTTACACATGCACACATTCAGGCAAAACACACATATAAAATAAAAGAAATAAATATAAAAACCCCTAAAAATTCATATGGAAGCCAAAAGACACCAAATAACCAAAACAACTGTGAACAATAAAATATTGCTGGGGCTATCACCATACCTGATTTCAAGTTATACTATAGAGCCAAAGTAGTAAAAACAGGATGGTACTGGCATAAAACCAGAGATATTGATGAATGGCCTAGAACTGAGGATCCAGAATATAAGAATATAGAATGTAAGTCTATGCACCCACAGACATTGTTTTTTTTGACAAAGTTACTATATATATATTATATGAGAATATATATATATATGTATATGAGAAAAGGCAGCATCTTCAACGAATGATGTTTGGAAAACTGTATATCTATATGTAGTAGAAAGAAACTTAATCCCTTTCAAATATTTCAATTTCAAAATTCAAAATAAGTCAAAGATCTCAATGTTAGACCTGAAACTTCTGGAGGAGAGAGAATATGTCAGGAGAGAGATTTCTGCTTACCCAGGATAGGCTACTGCTTACCCAGGAATAAGACTGGCAACCAACAATTCATGAAATTGAAAAGCATTTGTACTTCAAGGAAGTGGTTAATCAAATGAGGAGGTAGCCAACAGAATGGCTTTGCCAGCAGTACATCTGACAGAGAATTAGTGTCTGCTATCTACAAAGAAGTGAAAACAGACAAACAAACAAACAACAAAATTCTAAACACCAAGAAAACAAGCATCCCAGTTTAAAAAATGTGCTATGGGGACTAGAGAGATGGTTCAATGATCAGGAGCTCTGGCTGCTCTTACATTAGATTCCCAGCACCTACATGGAGGTTTATGAACAACAACAACTCCAGGCCCAAGGGATCTGACACTTTCTTCTGGCCTTTGTGGGAACTGCATGCACATGTTACCACAGACGTATATGCAGGTAAGACATGTAAAATAAAAATTAAAAAAATAAAAATGAGCTACGAGAACTGAACAGAAACCCATAAATCAAGACACTTCTTAAATACGTTGGTGGAACTATTAAGTAGGCCACTCTAGTAAAGAATTGAGAAACCTCAGCTACAGGCATTAGCTGCCTTGTGATGACAGTCCTTGGACTGGCAGAAAATTAAGGTTTATTAAAGTGATATAGTCTGATTTTTTTTTATATTTTGAGACAGGGTTTCTCTATGTAGCTTTGGAGCCTTTCCTGGAACTCACTCTGTAGCCCAGGCTGGCCTCAAACTCACAGAGATCCGCCTGCCTCTGCCTCCCGAGTGCTGGGATTAAAGGCGTGCGCCGCCGCTGCCACCACCACCACCGCCTGTCTTATATTCTGATTTTTTAAATGTCAGGTCCAACTTCATCCGTTAGTGACAAGATGTGAGGTCAGTCCAACACAAAGGGGCAGAGGAATGGCTCCTCATGCGCTAAAGAGAGAACAAAATTAAATGTAATTAGGCTATGGGCCTACAACATTCCATGGTCTCCTCCACATCACTGAAGTTCTATCTGTCAATCACCAGTCTTTGCAGACCCAGATTCTGTCTGGGAATTCCTGTTCATGCATTCACAACATCTCACTCTCACTATCCTAGCTCCCTGGTATTCATTAAGGTGTTTACTGAGAGGTCAAGAGGTAAAACCACATCTTCAACAGATTCATCTCTAACCACACACGGGATGCTGAAACCTACTAAATTATGCTCTTTCGGTGTGATTCCTGTGACGATGGCCCATTCACATGTCTCTGGGACATTTCTCTCATTTCTTCCAATACATTGTCAATAACCTCTAAATGCTGATAAGGAAATGGGGACAAACTGCAATAATCATCAAATAAAGTTTCCATCACAGAGTAAGACTGTATGGGATCTGCCCGTCAGATTAGGTTATATAAGTCTTCCCATTGATGAATCAATTATTTTCACATGATTGTTGTTGCATTGAGAAAGGTATGTTACATTCATTTGCAATTGGTAATCCGTTTTTCTATACCTCCTTGTAGTTTTGCATCAATCAATATTTTGCTGTGTGAGTGGAATATAGGTATGAAGGCTAACATTTTCCTAATGAATTTTAGACCTAACATTATTGTCTGTTTCAAAATACTTTCATTGCATTTTGATTGTAGTTCTCTCTTAAACATTAAGATTATAACTCCTGGTTTCTAATTATTTGTACCTGGATGGAATTGTTTACTTATTTTTAAATGTTCAAGCTAATATTTGAATGCCTTTTGTTTCAGGTATATGTCTTGAAAAGCAATAGTTTTGGATTCTATTTCAATAGGCAATAAGAACATCTTTTTTTCTTGATAAGTTATATCCATTTACATGTTTTACAGTTATTTATCTGCTTGCTTATTTTGTGTGTCTGGCAGGGGAATACGTGATCCACAGTGCACATGTAGAGGTCAGAGAACAACTTGCAGGAGTCATTTCTTGGCTTCCATAATGTGGGTCCTGGGGATGCAACTCAGGTCATCAGATGCAGTGCCAGGCACCATCATACTAGGGCCCCAATTTACATTTTAATATGGTCAACATACGTGGTGAGGGACACAGTATACCCTTTTGTCCAATCATCTTTACTTGCAAACGTTCATTGCAAAGTCATTGGTCTAGTTCATGGCCTCTGGTTTCTGATACATCATCATCAGGGGACCCTCACCAAAACACCTCCTCGGCCACCCGAGCAATCGAGGTCCTGCAGCTATGGTTCCACAGGACCATTCCCTTTCATCATTCCAGCAGGTCATAGATGGAGCAGATGTTAGGATGGCCAACCCAAGGCCCTGAATGTGGGCCTGGGTGGTAGCTGAGTTTGTCAGTCCTGGGCACTAGGGCCACCCCCTCAGGCTAGGGGCAGAGCCAGCTCTCCTATGCCCATGCCATCAGGGCCACTTTTCCCATGCCTGTGGTGAGGGGTGGAACCAGCTCTCCCATGAAGGTCAGGGCCAACTCCCTTGCTGCAGTGTTCAGAGAAGGGCAGGGCCAGCTCAGCCTGGGCCTTGGATTTCCTTATATATGATTCTTGTGGCCCCTGTGGTAACACAGGCCACAGACATCAACACAGACTGTGGGGGTATTGTGTTCCCCAAAATATTGTGTATGCTAATAAACTTATCTGGGGTCAGAGAACAGGACAGCCACAATATTAAACATAGAGGTTAGGCAGTGGTAGCATACGCCTTTAATCCTAGCATTCCAGAGACAGAAATCCCTCTGTATCTCTGTGAGTTCAAGGCCACATTGGAAACAGCCAGGCACGGTGATACACACCTTTAATCCCAGAAAGCCACACCTTTAATCCCAGGGAGTGGTGGTAGAAAGCAGAAAGGTATATAAGGCGTGAGGACCAGAAACTAGAGGCCTTTGCCCTGGAGAGGCATTTGGCCTGGAGAAGCATGTGGCTGGTTAAGCTTTCAGGCTTCTAGCAGCAGTTCAGCTGAGACCCATTCTGGATGAGGGCTCGGGGCATCCAGTCTGAGGAAACAAGACCAGCTGAGGATTCAGCGAGGTGAGATAGCTGTGGCTTGTTCTGTCTCTTTGACCTTCCAGTGTTCACCCCAATACCTGGCCCCGGTTTGATTTTATTAATAAGAACTTTTAAGATTCATGCTACAACAGACTCCTGTTGCAGCAGGACTATGGACCCAGACATGGCCCTTGGCAGCAGGTGGAGCCTGGGTGACACCGTGGCTCCAGGTGGCAGCACAGACCACTCAGATCAGCATGGCTCTGGCAGAGGCAAGGCCCGCAGACACCAATGGCCACAGGCTGAGGTCCAGACCTCAGGTTCCTGTGTGACCTTTGTTGGCAACACAGGCCTCTGACTTTAACACAAACCCTGGTTGTGGTAGGACCATGGACCCAGACATGAGTGGTTCTTGGCAGCAGTCAATCCTAGATGTCACCAATGTTCAAGGTCGAAGCCCAGGACACTCAGATCCACATGGCCCCAGCTGCAGCATGAACCTTGGACACCAACATGGCCCCAGATGGTGACCCAGACCTCGGGCATCCACATGGCCTTCGATGGTAACAGGAGCCATGGACATCAAAGACCCTGGGTGCTATAGGGCCACAGACCTAGAAATGGCCCTTGGCAGCAGCTCAGGATGACACCATGGCCCTGGGTGGCAGCACAGGCCACTAAGATCAGTGTCACTCCAGTGGCATCACAGCCCACAGACACCAAGGCCACAGGCTGCAGCCCAGACTCCAGGCATCTGTGTGGCCTGTGGTGGCAACATGGACCATGGATGTTAACACAGACCCTAGCTGGGATAGGACCACAGACCCAGACATGGCCCTTGGCAGCAGCCTGGGTCCTGATGTCCTGGAGTGGCAAGAAGACCACCCACCTCAGCCTGTCCCTCACCATCTTCATTTCTTCCATTCTACCTCTTTCTACAGCACATGATTCATTCAGCTACTCTTTCTCTCCCATTTCTCCACCACACATTTTCTCATCATAATGGCACCATTACAGCACCAGGCGGGTCTATGGATGTCTTCCACCAGGCCAGGCTTTGAGGACCCACGCTGGCTTGTGGGTGGCTGGCACCTGCCTGAGGGAATGGCATCAGGCAGGCTAGGGATGTCTTCTCACCATCCAATGATTACCATTAAAAATATGTGTATATATTGTAAGCATTATAGCTCAGATGGAAAGGGACCCTGGCAGTGGGAAGCCAAGGAATACCACCAAAGTCACCATGAGCATAGCAGCTTACAGCCCTGCTCCAGGGAAAAGTTTTCCTCAGTGTAACCACTCTGCTCCAGCAGAGGAGGGTTTCCCCAGGGAAGTTGTTAGAGCTTTGCTCAGGTCCTCAAGAGTGTAACAATTCTGCTCCATTACTGGAAGGTTTCCCCTGCAAAAGCGTTACAGTTGTGCTCCTCTATAGCTCGGGCTAAAGTTGTTGCTTCTCTGCTCTGCTCCAGCAAAAGAAGGTCTCATCCAAACCTTATTCAAGAGATTTTTTGGGAGGGAAGAATCCAGGAGAGTGGCTGCCTCTGCCAGGGTGGAAAAAAGCAGCTCCCAACTGAACAGGTACAGGGCTTAAATAAGGCTTCTTAGGAGCAGAGTTTTTCCATTGTGAAGACTTTCAGGGTGGAAATTGATTGGATTTCAATGCCTGAGCTTGAAGAAGCTCAGAGATTGGCTGGATTTTGTGCTCAGTGTTTAGTTGGTTTCCTGCTCAGGGACTGTTTCAGTTTTGTCCTGAGTTGGTCAGGGGCAGAGTGTGTTTCTTTGGCCCTGATTTCAGGGCCAGGGTATATTTCTTTCACTAGCCCTTTTTAACCTTTTGGCTCTGGTTTCAGGGCCAGTGAATTGGCTCTGGTCTCAGGGTCAGGGTGTGTTTCTCTGGCTCTGGTTTCAGGGTCAGGGTGTGTTACTTTGGCTGGCCCTTTTACCCTACATATATGACTACCTGCATGTACACATACTGAGTGGGGGCCTGGTGAAGGCCAGAAAGGATGTTGCATCCCCTGGAAATAGATATACAGTCCACTGTGGGCCACCAAGTGGGTGATGGGAACACAGCCAAGGTCTTCTGTGAGAGCAGCAAGTCCTCTTAACCACTGGGCCATCTCTGAAGTCCAATACACCAAATTTTAAACACAACTGGTATTCTTCTAATTTGCTCCATAATGGCAATAGACATCTTCTTGTACTCAGGTCCATAAGGTTTCATGTCTGTGTTACTCAGGTTCTCAGTCCAACCCACTGCACTAATTATTAGAAGGTCTTGTTAATAAAATCAAACCCGAGGCCAGTTATTGAGGTGAATGCTGGATGACTAGAGAGACAGAACAAGCCACGGCTAACCTCACCTGGCCAACTTATCAGCTGATATTGTTTCCTCAGACTGGAAGCCTCTGAGTCCTCATCCAAATGAATTTCAGCTGAACTGTGCTGCTCGAAAGCCTGAAAGCTTAACCAGCCAAATGCTTCTAGTTTCTGGTCTCCATGCCTTGTATATCTTTCTGTTTTTTCCATCACTCCCTGGGATTAAAGGCTTGCTTTCTGGGATTAAAGGCATGAGTCACCATGCTTGGCTGTATCCTTGAACAGATGGATTTCTGCCTCTGGAATGCTAGGATTAAAGGCAAGTGCTACCACTGCCTATCCTCATGTTTAATATTGTGACTGTTCTGTCTCTGACCCCAGATAGGTTTATTAGGGTGCACAATATTTTTGGGAACACAGTATCACCACACCCTACCCTGTGTGCAGGCAAAAACAGCAACCTGTCACTCTAGACAACTTTATATCTGCTGGAACGTATTTGAATGGAATCAGAGGCTAGAGACAACTGGACTCTTTCATTAATCTTGCATATATGTTTAAATTTATCTGTTTTGTTGCATATGATAATTGTTCATTCTTAATACTAAATGGTGTAGCAATGTATAGCTTCACTACAAGTTTTAGAGATTTACTTTTATTTTATGTGTATATATGTTTGCTTGCATGTCTGAACAGCACATGCATTCCTGGTGCCCATGGAGGCCAGAAGAGGGTGTTGGATCCCTTGGAACTGGAATTACAGACAGTTGGGAGCTGCTATGTTGGTTTTGGGAGTTGAATCTCTTTCCCTGTTGGCTATTGTTTAGGTTGTTTTCTATTTCTATCTCTTGTATTGAAATGTCTGAACTTTCCCCATTTTAAAACTGGGCCTGAGTTTCAGTTTCCTAAAAGGACAACAAGAGAGACAGCATATACACAGAGATGAGGGAGATCTCATGTACTAGGCCTGAGCCAGCCCTATAGTACCTCAAAGCTCTCACCAAAAAGGACACTTCCTGTAATCTTCTTAAAACATACCCTGCTTTGCCCAAGAATGCCCCCAATGGTAAAATTATAACTGAAATAAACAAGGAGATGCCATGACAGGCTACTCAGTCTTTTCTCAGATATCAGGCCTCAATTTCAGTGTCCTGAGACTGAGCAAGCAGTTTCTGGGAGGGACATGAGCAAAAGACAATTAATCACTGATGCCCCAGCCAGCAGGGACAGGGAGACAGGACCAACCAAGCCTGGGCCACTAGTCAGCCCCCACTGTCTGTACATGCTAGGCCAGCCAGCCTCCATAGCAGCTCAAGGACAAATCCTGGGCCACTGAGTCAGCCCCCACAGTCTGTACATGCTAGGCCAGCCAGCCTTCATGGCAGCTCAAGGACAAAGTCTGGGCACTTGTCCAGGCCTGCCCAAAAATGGATAACTGTAACCCCCAACTAACCCTAGCCAATTAAATGCTACTAACATGATTGCCACTCACATAAACCAATCCTGAGTCTGTTCCTTTGTAGTCTGTTGACCCCAAACACTCTTTCCTTTAAAAACCCTGCCCCATTGCTATTCAGGGTCTCTCCTACTCTGCTGCTGTGTCAGATAGATGGAGAGTCCCGAGTTAACTTGAAATAAAAAGACTCTGCTTTTGCATTGGATTTGGTCTCTTGATGATATTTGGGGTACTCTGGGTACAACAATAACCACAGCCAATTAAAAATGTACTCACGTAGCTATAGCCTGCTTCACCAATTGTGTTTGAGATGACCAAATTGTTCCTAGATTTCCCCTAGCTTAGCTTAAAAGGGGCCTATGTGCTCCTTTCGGGGTCGCCATTTTGTACAAATGGTAGACACCCACATGCTGGAATAAACACTCTTTGCTTCTACATACTAATTGGGTCTGGGGTCTTCAGCAATTCTCAGACCTTTACAGTATATAAAGCTGGTGTGAATTTATGTAAATAAGTATTTTCAAGAAAATATATCTTCTTTCTCTGGGGTAAATGCTTGGGAGTGTGATGGCCAGATCATAATTAATATATCAAGAAACTGAGAAATATTTTTCCAAGTTATTGTCCTGTTTTCCATGGTCACCAGTAGTGGGTATGAGAGTTTCATCCTCCACAACCTTGCCAGGGCTCAGTGTGTCAAGTCTTTAGTTATGACTATTTCTGTGGGAGTGTTGAGTGTCCCGTCAGAGTTATCTGTTTCTCTTCCCTAAGCTTTGAGGTTGTTGATGCTGTATGTGTCTCTTAGTGGAACATCTATTCAAACTTCTGGACCATTTTTATTTATTGAATTGTCTATTTTCTTAATAGCTATTTTTGAGGCTTTCTGTATTCTGGAAAGAAGAAGTCCCAGGCAGTGAAAACATTTTTTTTCTGCCATATACGTGGGAGAGTGTACATTTTTCACTTCATGAAAGTCCTAATGATCCAGTTCATCATTTAATGAAAGGGGATTTGTTATATCTAAGAAGTTTCTTTCTAATCCATGATCTTGAACATTGAAATGTGTGCTGCTCCAAGACTTATGTTTAGATTGTATTTTAGATCAATCACCTTTTGGATTTATTTTTATTTTTACTGTATGTATGCTTGCGTGTCTGGGTGTGGGGTATGTGCATATGAGTGCAGATGTCTGTGGAGACCAGAAAAGACTGTCAGTTCCCCTAGATCTGGAGGTATAGGCAATTGTGGACCACCATGTGGGAGCTGAAAACTGAACTCAGGTCCTCTACAATAGTAAAATGGGCTTTTAACTTCTGAGATGTCTCTCTAGCCCTATTTAGATCAATTGTTCTTTTTGAGTTGACTGTTGTGTCCTATGATATATGACTTGTCTGTATTTGTATTTGTGCATGAGGATGTCTGGTTGTCCTGAGATAAGACAGAAAGACAGGGTATTGAAGGGGAGAGGAGAGGTGAAAGAGCACCTCACCCTGTGACCTGGTTTGCATTTTTGTAAACTGACAGTCAGGAAACCTCAACCCAACTCATAGAGCTGAAATTGCCTGAAGATGTAATACAACTATTCCTTAAGACACCTCAAAGGTTTTTTTTTTTTTTTAAATAACAACAAATAAACTAGGGCCTGAAGTGACTGCTCAGTGTTTAAGGGCAATGGATGTCTTCCAGAGGATCCAGGGTTGATTTCCAGCACCTACCTGATGGTTTACCACTGTCTGTAACTCCAGTTCCCAGAGATCTCATAAAGTCTGGTGCCGTCCGTGGGCATTAGGCACTCATGTGGTGCCCAAATGGAAAATAAAATGCAAAAACATAAAAATAAATAAATAAACTATGCTTACTTAGGGCCAGATTGCTTGTAGCCTTGAGATGAACCCCATTAGCACTCTGTCATCATGCCTAAATCATATAACCACCTTACAATTTAATTTGATAAAAGAAGTTCTTGAAGAGCAATAAGATCATTTTAAAAGTATTCTTTTACTTAATTTTAAAGCCTGAATTTAACCTTCCTTTAAACTTCAAACCTTCCCAATTATATTCTTTGAACAATGTAACTTTGAAAGCCACAGCATCTCTCTCTCCCACCCTCCCTCCCCTCCTCACATACACGTATGTAATGACACCTAATCTCAAGTCTTTCTCTAGTCCACACTCATGTCTTCATACACGAACTGTCTTTACTCTAGGTGAGTCTCCATTCAAAGATTAATAAGCTCACTACCTTTGCTCCACTCTGGCTTGTTCTGAAATTCTTTTCTCCAGACTAGTCATTGCTCAAGCTTCACCAAAGTGGAGGACCCTGAAGAGACAGGGCACTCCTCAGGTCACAGTGCTGGGCTCATCTCCTTACCACCACTGAGAGACTCAGA
>CABHPH010123217.1:0-11352 GCA_902168325.1 Peromyscus nudipes
TAGGCAGTGGTAGCATACGCCTTTAATCCTAGCATTCCAGAGGCAGAAATTCATGTGTTCAAGGATACACCCAAGCATGGTGACCCACGCCTTTAATCCCAGAAAGTCAGCCTTTAATCCCAGGGAGTGGTGGTAGAAAGCAGAAAAGTATATAAGGCGTGAGGACCAGAAACTCGAGGCATTTGGCCTGAGCAGGCCTTTGGCCTGGAGAAGCCTTTGGCCTGGAGAAACATGTGGCTGGTTAAGCTTTCAGGCTTCTAGCAGCAGTTCAGCTGAGACCCATTCTGGATGAGGGCTCGGGGCATCCAGTCTGAGGAAACAAGACCAGCTGAGGACCCAGCGAGGTGAGATAGCTGTGGCTTATTCTGTCTCTCTGACCTTCCAGTGTTCACCCCAATAACTGGCCTCGGGTTTGATTTTATAAATAAGAACTTTTAAGATTCATGCTACAGCCGTGGGAATAGAAAAATTAAGAGAAAGTGAGAGACAGGAAGATGGGTTCTGGTCCTGCACCAGTGGCCAGGGCTTGAGCGGAAGAAAGCTTGACTAATGGAGGTCTCCAGGGGTCGGAGGCAGCCAGGGACAGCAGGAGGGGCTGAGATCCGGGAAGCAGGGGCGGGGCTGCAGCAGCTGCTGTTTCCTGGTTGTTTCCCAGTGGTTAGCCTCAGTTCCACTTCCAGTTGTTTCTAAGCCATTAAATTCTTTCCAGGCGAGATAAGAGGCCCCGCCCGCCCCACCCGAGGCTTGTCACGTGTATTGGGGAGTGGGTGGGAAGACTCAGGCACACAGAAGCAAGGAGCCTAGAAGGGGGACCAAATGGAGACACAGCCCTGTGCCCTGTGGGGACATCACTCAGCCTCTGCAGGCTCGCTGAACCGTGAGTCATGGGTGCAGAGCACTAGCCAAGAACAAGTTATGGGATCGTCTCTGCAAGCTCTGAGCCCTTTCCAGGCGCTAGAGTCCTCACTCTGTCCCATTTCAGCACTTCCGAAAGCCCTGTACCTCCCCAGACCTTGTTCCCAGCCCCTGTAACTCCTGCACAGTTACCTGAAGAATCCCCATTCTGGACATGGGAAGCAGCTTCCTCTGCCCCATCCTGGCACCAGGCTCAGCAACTCCAGCCCCAGCATTCAAAATCTACAGTGCTTTCCTCCCAACGTGCAGCTGGACAGCTCAGCCCAGCCTGGTCCTCCTTGCAGCCCCCACCTCCTGATCGACAGCTGTACCCACCTGACTCCTGGAGTCCTACAGCTCCCAGGTCCTCTCAGGTACCCTCATCCCCTCCAAACCCTGGTGCGTGCAACACACCACATTCTGCCTTA
The DNA here is from genome assembly GCA_902168325.1 of Peromyscus nudipes. Taxonomy (NCBI): domain Eukaryota; kingdom Metazoa; phylum Chordata; class Mammalia; order Rodentia; family Cricetidae; genus Peromyscus; species Peromyscus nudipes. The sequence continues at coordinate 1,323 of CABHPH010123217.1, forward strand.
GCCTCCTGAACACACCTCCAGTGTCTGCTTGCATTTTCTCTGAGCTGAGCAGAAAGTCCCTGTCCTGGAAGGCACTCCTGCAATGCTTGCAGCCGTGGGCAGCTCAGAGGGAAATCTTTCACCTCTCTCTCACCACTGCTCTGGTCTTCCCAGAGCTCTGTTACTTACCTGGAGAGTGTGATGGCTTGTGGTGGCTGCTACACCTCTGAACCTGCTCAGTCCCAACCCCAATAAAGGAAGTGTCTCAGGCAGGGTAAGCACCCCTCAGCAGTCCTGGACTCTTGGGGGGGACCCTTCACTTGCCCCTTGCAGCAGAGGCTCCTGGAGTCAGTACCAGGACTGTTGATCGCACAGCCGAGCTAGAAAAGCAGGGAGCCTGCAGTGAGCAGGGGGAGGAGAAGGGGAGGGCCAGCATGAGGTCAGGGAGGGGAGCGGAGATAGGGCAGGTCTTCCCACCCTTCCAGCCCCTCCCACCGCCCCCCTCCCTGTCCAGGACCAGAGTCGCCCCCTCACTACCCTCACCTCAACCCCTCTGTCCCTTCTTTTACCCCATGTCCTTTCCCTATTTCATTTTTAACCTTCTCCCCACCGTAGTTTCTGAGCAACCTGACATTCTCTATCATTCTCTTAACCACCCCTGGCCCTTCCCTTTAACCCATTTCCTCCTCTCTGCCAGCACCGTTCCTCAGGGCCAGACTCCATCCCCATCAACAGCCAAGCTCCCTTCCACTCCTTCCCAGCTGCTGCCAGGAGGTGGATCTCACCCCCGTTTGTTGCTCAGCACCCCTTTACTCATCCCTAAGCTCCCCTTTGGTTGTGCTGGGCAGGAAGCAGAGATGGGGACAAGAGGCAACCCCACACACTCAAGCTTAAATCCCTCTGATGTAAGGTCCTGCTGGGGCTCCTGGCCTGCCTTGCTGCACCCCATCACTGCCTCCTGTAATCCCTCCTTCCCCCTCTTGCTTTCTCCTCTTGCTTGGGCTTGAGCAGCCGCTCACTGCCCATTCTGCCCAGCCCCTCTCTGGTTCCCAGCTCGGCATCTCTGCCCCGTTTTCATTCTCCCAACTCAGCAAATTCCTAGAGAAACAGCAAGTGAGACTTGGGCACTGGCTGGGCAAAGGCTTGGCTGAACACCAGGACATAGGAAAGTAGTAATGGGGGCGTGTGGAGATAAGGTAGAAGGTCAGGAGGTTGGTACAGGAGTAACCACGCAGCCAGATGCAGCAACTGCATGGTGGTGTTTAGCCAAGAACTTCCCCAACTGGTAGAACTTTTGCCACAGAGGACTATCTGAGGGAAAGCCCACCCCCTCAGGTTTCACACAGAAGACAGAGCTATCTCTATTCCATTGCAACTTTATCATTAAGGTGCATACACCTCAGCCAGGTCAGGTGATGGTGAGGGGACTTGAAAGGGTCCACATGTATCTGGTGCCATATTCGGGTTGTAGTACAGGTGTCTGGGTCACAGGTCACACACCTCGTCATAGGGATGCCTGAGAGGAAGTGGGCTGGCACTGCATGTGACCATGGCCACTGCCTCCAGCCCCATGTGGCAGAGAGCAGCAGCACACATGACCTCCCTCACGGGTGTACCCGTGTGTCCGTATGTCTGGGTGTGTGTCTGGTTTTTTCCTGGCTTTGATGGGAAGATGAAGTCAGCATGTGGGATAGAGCGGGGCTTAGCTTCCTTCCTCTACCTTGGCTAGAATCCCCCAGAGCCATGAGTAGGTGATGGCTCTTCAGGCCTCCCAGGGAAGTGGGAGGCAGCAAACAGATGAGGGGGTCTTCGAATTGCATTATGGGGAGAACAGGTGGCAGTGTGGCTCCTAACAGCCCTGAATTTCGGAGTATGCTCACAGACGTCTCTGTCTTCCCTAGGTCCTGCCCCACACCTTTATTATTCGGGAAGTAGGGTCACTTCACTGTAAGAACAGCTGGCCCTGTAAGTGGCCAGAAGACTCAAGATTGAATCTAGAGCCAGGGTGGCTTGGGGGCTGGATGCTGGGGTTTCCACATAGGAATGCAGGGTTCTGGCTTATGAGCTTATCAGGCATCTGGGGAAGGGACTGGAAGCTGATACAGCTGCAGGTTTGAAAGCATGATTGTGTAGAACCACTTCTCCTGGACCACAGGCTCCTGGGAAATTGTGTCCTTTCAGTCAGGAATGAAGGTCAACTCTGAACCATGGGGACTGGGGACTGGGGAGAGGGCAGGGAAGCCAAGAGCTCAGAGCTGGAGTGGCTCCAATAAGGTGTCCTGTGGGGCCAGCAAGGTCACAGTGCTGTCTAGAACCATGTGCGTGTGGCTGTTCCCAGGATCCCCAGGCCAGGGGTCTTTGGCTCTGAGCCCCATATCCTTGAATGACCTTTAAAGTTCAAAGACAGAAGAGGAGAGAGAGGACAAGTCAAGTGAGGGCGACTGAGGGCAGGGCTCAGGCAGACAGGAGTGGAGAGAGGCCAGAGGACGACCCAAGCAAGTGCCCCAGAAGCAAGGGCAGGAAACACCACCTGGCTTCTGCACACAGCAGCTGCGTCGAGCCGTGAAGGCTGAAGGGATAGGGCTCCTGGGTGCTGCTCAGCTGTGCTGGTGGTGGAGTCAGCACCCTTTTCCAGAGCCTGTTCTCTCTTCCTCACCTCCTACAGCTCTGGGAGGGGAGAGATGAAGACAGTAACAAATGAAATGGCTTCTTCAAGGTTTTGAGAAGGAACGGTGAAGAACTTGAGACTTCTGAAATGTCTTCTTCGCCTGTTATTGTACAGACTCGGTGAGAAGAAACTGCCTAAGATGGGGTGGTCACCATTCATGGTGGAGAGCTGAGTGATGCAGGGTGAGGACAGGGAACCTGGGAAGAAAAGAGCTCAAGAGGATGGGAGAAGTGCAAGGCTAGAGAACGAGAACACCCCAGCAAGAAGGGTCTGGAGCCTTCCAACTCTGCCTGGAGACGGGTGTGGGGAGACGGGAGGAGGGAGGACATTTCTATCTCGTGACAAAAGAAAGTCACACAATTGTTTTGTTCTCTGCTCTGGAGCGGGTGGGCGCCTGTATTTACCAGAGGGACTGAGGTCGCTGTGGCAACCACACATCTGGGCCCCAGAATCCAGATGTGCTGTATCCAGAAGCCATAGCAGAATGATGAGGCAAACATGAGGCTCCCCAGTCCTGGCCCCCACTGCCAGGAAGAGGACTGAGCTTGGAGTGAAATGCAGGGAGGGAAGAAAAGCATGGAGGGAGAAAGAGAAGACAGGACAGGACAGGACCAGGGTGCTGAGCTCGGAGGAGAGGACAGGAAAGAGGAGGACGGTCACAGAGTCGGCAGTAAGAGATGGGAAGACCAAGGAGCAAGACGATGAGGCCGAGGAAGGGGAAACGCAAGGGGGCTGAGAAAGCATGAGGCTCCAGTCAAAGAGAACACTTTGGTGGGACAGAGGATGAAGACAGGCAAGGAGAAGGCGAGAGACGGCAGGGCAGGGATGCCGGAGGATGAAGACCGCAGAGAAGGAACTGTTAGCAGAGAGAAGGGGAAGCAGTGAGCCTTGGGTTGAAAGTCCTGCCTAAGTGACAGGGAGACAGAGGCCTGCCATGCTGAAGTGGCATTAGAGAGCCCAGATGAAGGAACCTCACACTGGCCTGCAGGACAGTAGCTGAGCCTGTTTCCACCTGCTGCCCTGCAACCCAGTCTCCATGGCTCTCCGAGCCCCCCACAACACCCCTCCCCCAACCAGGACAAGTCTGAGGGCCCCAGTCTCCCATCACTCAAAAGAGGTCTAGGGTGGACCAGCCCAGAGCTTGGGCACTTTCCCACATGGGTGCAAGTGGCAGACCCCGGACCGAGCAGTGCCTACTAGCCCAGCACGAGCACCAGGTTCACAGTACCACCGTGAGAAGTAGGGAGGCGGGTCACATCCCACAGAGGGCGATCCCCAAGTGTTTAAGGACATCAGCTAATTCAAGGTCCATGAAGGAGCCCAGGACCAGGCCATCTGTTTCCCTTACTGCCTGGATAAGGTGCTCAAGGGATCCTGGGACAGGAAGTGGCTGTGGACCAGGGTTGCCCTCTGGAGGGAGGAAAGGCTGAGTTCCTGGGAGCCCTAGTTCCAGGTTGCCATAGTTCCCCAGTCTGTTTTCACTCCAAACACAGTAGGGGTGGGTAAAGGGAGGGGGGAGAGCCTGGCTGGACACGTGAGGCTCTTCCTCCCTCCTTCAGGGCTAGGCTTATAGCCAGGCAGCCCCTGTCCAGTCATCTGGGCCTGAAGCCCAGGTCCAGCTCACACCCTCCAGCTGACCCAGGCCACTCCTGTAGGGTCAGGCCAAGGCGCTGCTGGATGGGAGCAACGGCAGGGGACCCAGCAGTCAGGCAGACTGGTCCCTCATCTGATGCCTTTCTTCCCACTCAGAGCACACAGCCCTTACACCTACTCACTCCTGTCCTCATCCATCAGGACACTCCCTCAGGTCTGTCTCCTTCAGTTCAGGGCCAAGAGGATGTCCCGTGACGTGCCCCCTTCTCCCTACCAGGCCCCTCCACGGTGACCCGCCTGCCTGGGCTCCAGGCCCTCTGGCCCCCACGCCTGTTGTTTGTGTGGACAGCTCATCCTGGAAAGCAGGGGGGACCTGCTGCAGAGCAAGGAAGGCCTGGGGCTGCTGTGCACCCTGAAGGGCGTGGGGCCCCCTGTCCTTCCTGTTTACTCAGACACATTCCGGTGATCTGTACTATCTGCTGTCACGCCAACGCCACAGACAGCCTTGCTAGACACAGACATACCCTACAGCTGCAGGGGGGGAGGGGGGCAGGGCGATGACTGAGGCCTGACTCTACCCCACTCCACCATCGGTGCCATCCCCAGTGCTCGGTTCTCTGATGCTGGTCCTGTGGGAGTCACACACTGGGAAGGAAGTTACCATTTCTTTAACTCCCTCTGAGTTGTTTATTTAATAATAATAAAAAAAGATAGACACACACATCAACTGACTTCCACCACCCAAGAACATCTCTTGTCCCACCTGGGGACCAAAGTCCCACCTCCACCCCCAGAGATAAACGAAAGAACAAAGAGGCTATGGAGGCTCCCAGCCCTGAACTGAACCTTACTCAGTATTCTCGGAGAAAGAGGGGACTGGGGTTTGCAGAATGAGAGGAGCCCTATACTCTGAAAAGAGGTGAGGAGAGGTGAACTACCCACCCTATGCCCATTAAGTGCTTAATCCCCACCCTGCTTTCCTTTACCAATTGCCCCAAGTCCCAGGATCAGGTCCCCCCAAAGCAGTCCTAAGCCAGTGTGAGCTGCAGAAGTCAGGGGTGATTGAGGTAGAGGGGCTGGTGGGAGGCCTGACCGGCCTGACTGGCTGCAGAAGCTGGCAAGGGGCCACCTGTGGTATTGCCTGGGGTTGGGGACGGCTGCTTTCGGAGCGAGGGGGGCACCGTGGAGGTCTTGATGTGAATCACCCTGGTGTCCATGACCTCACACTCGATCTGCATCATCTCCTCATAGTCCCCTGGGGGCCCCCGGCCTGACACAGTCTCTGTGGGAAGGGGAAAGTTAAAGGAGGGGAGGAAGGGGAGGCACATGGTGATGGATGGGGAAGGTGGGGAAGGTGGTTAGGAAAGTAAATGACAGTGACAAGTGAGGGTCACACGGGTGAAGACGTAAGAAAGAAAATAAAGTGAGCAGTCTAGCAGGCTTCCGCCCACCCACTCTGCCTAGCCACCTACCGAAGCAGCTTTGGGTCTGGCTGAGAAGGGTCCCCCCATGTGACCCAGACTCACTCCATCTTCCCACCTTCCACCCGAGACCTCAGTGCTAGGATTTCAGGCACATGTCTTCTGTGCTTTATTTTCCCCTTGGTTCCTAGCTTCTCCCCACCTCTGAGCCTCATCTCTCTGCACACCCCCTATTCTCATCTTCTCCCTTAGCTCCCCCTGCTGGATCTGTGCAAGAACTTCCTTCCTCAGTTTCAGGCTTCAGAACCCTCCCCGCAGGCAGAGGGAAGAATTACCATTGGGGGCCATGGCTGGCATCACCAGGGACATCTTGGGCCTGGATGTCTTGTTGTGGCTGATGGCCGGGAGCAGCAGGTGGTCCTAGGAGCAGAAGGCGCATGCTGGGTGGCCGAGGAAGACACGCCGACAGGTTCCCTGGCTCTGACAGGTTCCCCGGCTCTGCTCGTTACCTTCCCACTATGACCGGGCCCAGGGTGACAGGCAGACGGACAGGAGGGGGGCTCACCCTTCGGAAGGAGACAACATAGAAGGTGTCTTCCCGCCGGTCTATGGCATCTAGAAACTCGGGCTGCGAGCGGCCTGGGTGGCGGTAGAGCTGTAGCTGGCCCACAGGGTCCCTAGGCAGGTAAGGACAGACTTAGGAGCCCGCTGAGAGGAAAGAGACAAAGGCCCTGCTGGGAGGACATGGATTCCTGCTGGGGACAACGTGACATCTCCTGGGGCACAGCTCTTTCTAGTGACTTCACTTAGTAAATGCTTACCCAGCACTCACCTCTCAGGAGGTCCTGGAGGTTGGGTGGGGACTGGTTTCACTGGGGGAGACTTCTTCCGCAGCTGAGACTTCTGGAAGGAGAAGTATCTAAAGATTTGAAGAGGGTAAAGGGAAGAGGGAAAGAGACAGGCGGTCCCTGGAAGCTGGTGCCATCTCACACTCACTCCTCCATGGGCCCCACCACCCCCTGAAATCTCTACAAATGTCCGCCTGAAACCCTAGGACACTTAGCTGTAGTCTTTACCTCACCTTCCAGGACCCAGGCCCAGCGGCTCCTAACCTGTCTTTCCTGGGCCCTCTGAGGTATCTTCCGTCGACCTCTCTGGTGACGCTGGACCCAGCCACTCAGCTCATCAGCAAGCCTAGAGAGACAGGCCACACCTTGTACCCAAGCAGGTGTGAGAAGGTGGGGAGCTGGCACTCCATACAGGACAGCGGGGCTTCAAAGGGCAGACGGACGCACCTCAGGGACTCAGTCCGGTTGAAGTGGCGGCAGTCAGAGGCGAGGAAGAGCTGGTCCAGGTCTCTCAGCAGTAGCTCCTTGGCCCCACCAGGGAAGGCCGTCAGGTTTCTGAAGTGAAGCAGAGGAGGTTGACCAGAGACTGCCTGGCACAGGGCACCGACAAGGTCCCTGGGCAAGAGCAATTCTGGCTCTGTGCTGTGCAAAGGCAGGTTTCAGGAAGACTCGCTCTTGTCCTTAATGAGAGGGGACTTTCTGCTTCCCACCTGAAGCTGGGCCTGCCTGCAGGGCTGGGCTGCTGCTCCTCGGGACCCTGGGCAGCTTCTGGGAGGGGTTCAACGCTGTGAGCTGGCCCTTGCTCCGAGAACTCCAGCAGGTGTCTCTGAGGTCGAGGTTCCTCCCGGCTCATCCGAGAGATGGGAGCTGGAGGTGGCTCACTGATGCTGTGGGCAGGGAAGCGGGACAGTGAAGCATTCCAGCTTTCTCTAGCAAGAGTCAGAAATCTGCTGACTGGTGCAGATCCAATCTGCCCCACAAGACTGAGGCTCCCTTCCACGAGCTGGGAGTGGGAGGGTGCCCGCCTCACAGGTCCAGGAAACAGGAAAAGGAGAGCGTGGGTGTGCATTGGGGGCAGGGGTTTATGTATCCATGTACATGTGCACATAGAAGTCAGATCAGCCCTGACTATCATTCCTCAGGCACAATCCACCTTTTAATTTTATTTCTGAGTCACTGTCTCTCACCAGCCCAGAGCTCACCAAGTAGTCCAGGCTGGCTGGCTAGCGAGCGCTGGGACCTGCCTGTCTGTCTTCCCACAGCTGTGTAAGTGCATGCTACCACAGCTGGCTCTCTTCAGAATAGGGGTCAAAGGACCAAACTCAGGGCATCATGCTCGCATGCCAAGCACTTTACCAACTGAGCTACACTCGGTCCTCTGGAGTCACCTTTTAGTAACATCACCCCCACCCACAACACGCCACCTATGGGAGAACAGTAGAATAAGGAGAGACTGGTGGATACACCATCAGGGCTAAGGTGCCAGAAATGCTCGTGCAAGAGGACCACACTGCCCAGGCCAAGCAAGCAACTGGACAGCTGTGAGGCTCAGCCCCGTCCAGGAGGCTCCAGGGAAGTGGTGAGGGTCTCACCTCACAGGTCCAAAGTTGAAGGCAATGAAGAGCAAGAAGACCATGATGCAGACCACCTTCCTGTTTCCAGACCCCAGCTTGAGCTCACTGTTCTGCAGTGCAGAGGCGGACACAGGAGGGATGGTGTCACCACGAGGCCTGCGGTTCCCACCCCTCTCCCGGGGTAGCACAGGCCAACCTCTGCCAGTAGGGCCTCCAGCCGCCGCCGGAGGGCAGCATTCTCCCTGCGCAGTTGCTGGTTGTCGGCCAGCACAGCCTGCAGCCTCGCCTCCAGCCCCTGCAGATACTCCTTCTTCTTCCGGCGGGACTGGCAGGCCGACTCTCGGTTCTTGATCATTCGCTGCTGCCGCTTCAGCAGCTTTGCCTGGCACCAGATCAGAGAAGGAAGACGCGTTAGAGACCACGCCCCCAACGCCAGGGACTGGCTACCCAGAGCTCAAATGGCCACTCTCCTGCCTTCCTGACCTACGTACGACTCAGTGCTTCCCCTCTCCTGCCACCTTCCAGGGCAGGCGGGCGGGCGTCCAGTCCTCGCGTGTGGGACAGTGAGACTGTAGGACCAGCATCCTGGCCAGCCCTCTCTTTGGGTCTTCCTCCTTTCCAAAATCTTGTTCTGAGCCCAAAGCTAACTGGGCTATAGTTAAGAACAGCTGACCTGCATTTCCACCGGGAAACTGCCTGTGTGCTGGCACCTACAACCATGTGTGATGCCCCAGATGTGCCTGGAGTCCATCCCACTCTGCCGGCTGTAAAAGCACACCTACAGACCTTAGGGCCACCGACAGGTCTCAGCCCTCCATCCTGCATGTGAACTCCCTCCACCACAGCGCTGCTTCACGACAGACCTCTCCCCGCTCCCATTACAAGAGCCTCTCCCACCCTCCCCAACACATACGTCCACTTCAGGCGGACAGGCGTTCCCAGGCATAGGAGCTGGAACAATGCTCTTCCTCTCGGGTCGTGGGACTGCGGGGGCTGGCCCTTCAGGCTGGACTCGAATAGCACCTTGGATGAGGACTACTGGAGACACTGAGAAAGTCACAGAGCAGGTCGGAGTGGGTTAGTGTCCCGGCCCTCCCACGTTCACACCAACACTACAGGGTCAGGGACCTCAGTGGCGGCGAGCTCGCTGACAAGGTCCCCTCCACCTTCCACACCTGTGGGCTGCTGGACGAGGGGCTGCAAAAGAACGGCAGTGCTGGGAGGCCCGGCCCGAGGTGGCACCTGAACTGTGGTCAGCACCACAGGTTTGGGCTGCAGTGGAGGCTTCCGAGCGGCCGGAGCTTTCCCTGAGGGAAGATGAGAGGAAGGAGGAATCACAGCACTATAAGGCCTCTCATCGGGACCCCAGGGTCAGGGGGCCCCTTTACCTGAGGAACTATCAGGGGACGGACCCATGCTGATCTGCACAGCTCCAAGTGAAGGGGCTGGGACATCCCACAGGAGGCACCCCGGAGGGGACGGGGACTCTGTCTTCACTTCCAGAACCTCCTCTCCTATGAAAGCCTGTGCAGGGCAGTCCAGAGGTATTAGCTGGGAGTGTCGGGTATGGAGTGGGGGTCATGGGAATCCCTGGGGGAGGCTGGGGCTGCAGAAGAGAGGAAATGTGTGCACCTGGCTGGGGGAATCTGCTGAGAGCAGGGAGGCCTCGGAGTTGACAGAAGAAGATGGAGAGGCAGGTTCTACCTTGGTCTGGATATCTGAGGGGGCGGGAAGATACAAGAGCTGGCTGTCAGGGGCTGGAGAGATGCTCAGTGGCAGCGAGAACTTGCTGCACCCGCAGAGGACCATTCCCAGGACAACTGTCAGTAACTCCAGGGATCTGACGCCCTCTCCTGACTTCTGGGGCATCAGGCACACACCTGGTGCACATGAAGGCAAAATGCTCATACATCCAAAATCTTTTTTTAAAAAAAAAAAAAAAAAAAA